>JAKSZP010011913.1:0-210463 GCA_022478985.1 Massospora cicadina
GCATGCCATCACCCAGATCATTTTCCCAATGTTCGCTGACTGGATTATCTGGTCACTTGATCCCACCATGTGGCAGCGGATCATAGAAATGATAATCTGTCCCATCCCTGAAGGTGAGCCCACTGTTCCATTTGTTTCCTCACATCCATTAAATGGAGTCCCTTCCATTTGTTTGGGTGCTGAGTCCAACAAATCTGCTCCCCAGTTGGAGCAGCCCCAAGGCATCCCTGGCCCACCGCATGTGGGTTCAGCTTCCATACCTGCCCCTCTACTGAGGGTCCAGCCCACCAGTGGGACCTAGAGTATCCCCCTCAGGGAAAAACTCAGTCCTAGCCCCTCTCATGGGGTTGCCCCCATAAGACTCGTGGTTGCCCCAATGCAACCATCTGGTTTGCCTTGGGGGCCTTCAGTATGTTACTGAATGTTTGCTTCCCTCACGTGTCCTGTAGATCCCCACTTCTATTAGTCGCCTGGACCGCTATGCCTCTGGCATTCTGGGGCCTCCACTGGGTGCTTGCGCACCCCAACTGGGAGCCCAGTCTAGTACTTCTTAGTCGTATCCATGACAGGTTCCAACATAAGTATTCTTTATAAAAATAAACAGAAAAGTATAGGAAAACTTGTACAAATTATTTCCTAAACTTTATTAAATTTAACTGTTATTTATTTGAGGCAAGCCGACCAGGGGACGGACATTACCAAAATTAAAAATATACTAAAAAACTAACATAACTACTTGGTTCAAACAAAACGCCCTAATGAGCGGATTGAATGAAATGCTTTGAAAACTGACCAACCAGGTGGGCAGAGGAAGCCACTTATCCCTCCATGGCGGAAGGGGAGAGGGGGCCAGGGGGCTCATCTTCAGCAGCCTCTTCAGCAGCAGATTCTTCCTCCCATAGTATAGTGCATGTCACGGCTGTCAGTAATGGCGTTGAGGCATCTGCGGTATGTGGTTCAATATCTAACAACTGGAATTTTATGGAAATTGACCGCTAGGTAAATGGCACTGAGATATTCAGTTAAAGCTTTTTCAGCTTTGATTTGGGCGTCTGGGAGTTTAACGAACGTGGCAATGTTGGTTCAGGTTATTTTTGATTTTGGATTCCGTGCTATAGTTGCCACGTTCTGGATAGCATGTTTGCATTTTTGTAATATTAGTTCACCAGTATTTTGCTTTTTGGAGTTAAGGTTGCGGGGATAACAAAAGGTGGAATTCCTCCTTGAGTATTGCTACTGATTTAGTGACAGCTTTACGCAGGGGACAAAAATCTGGTGTTGCAGATGCTTCAACTGCAAGCTGGTGATCACTGCAAAATGATTCGGCATTTGACTGTGGGGTATAAAGTTGAGGGGGGCATTTGGCGTCCCATTCTGCATTAACAAACCGCTCAATTTTCAGAGATGGTTCTTCAATGAACTTAACTGATTTGTCAATTTCAGCCAATTTTCCCATGGGTTTTGGTTGAATTGGATTGGGGAATCAGCATACAGTTGAGGTTTGGTCAATTCATTTGAGGAAGCATGGGATTGAACTGGGATCCAATCCAATGCTTGATTGGAGGAATTATTTATGGCATTGGGGTGAGGAGGAGGCTGATTGGTGGCTGCATGTGCAGCTGCAGCAACAGGCTTTGGGGGTGGAGGAGGTAGGATTGTGCCCAATACCTGAAATTGTACAGGGTGGGCATCAGATTGGAGGTTGGCATATGAGTCATCCGATCTGCCTGAAGTGGTTGAGAAGGGGCACTTAAATTTCAGGTGGTCTAACTTGAAACATGATGGACAGATCATCCGCCCGCCCTCAACGTGGGCCCAAAACAGATGGTCAGGCGCTGAGGGAATAATGGTGCACAGCGGAATTGCCACCGCAATTTTATTAAATTCAGGGCTTATTGTGGCATATGCCCAAGGTCCAGAAAGTTGTGTGGCCCCATTTGGGACCACAAATTGTAAGATGAGGTTGGAGCCATAGGCTGCCAAACTGTCCATCAGCTCCTGGTGGAGCACCGCAGGGGGAGGTGGGTGGGCAAACCAGCAAACTGGACCACCAAAGTGATGTCCACTGGGAGCCAAGTCTGAGTTGTGGGGAGAGGGGTGCCCTGGAATACCAGGGGCACAGTTGCTGCAGTGGCAGCGTCAGCTTCACAGGTGAAGCTGAGGTCAAAATACCCCTTGTAGGGGCAGAAATTGATAAATCAAGCAGGTGTCATCACCGCCTATGCCATTTTGATAATGGCTTGGTCATGGTATGGGAATAGTTTCTCATATTTGACTCTTAGGCCATAGCACATGTTGCTTCAGAGGAGCACTAGGGGGCAGCATGGTACCGCTTGGGTACAATCAAGGTGGGCGTCTAGGTCCTTGGGTGGAACAAATCTGCCCATGGGTTTGGAGTGACTGGGTGAACCAGTCCTAGCGCGTTTTCCTGCCAGATGGAAAACAGCGGGGAGAGTTTCACCGCTGCCCCATGCTGGAGCAGCTGGTAGAGAATACAAGGACATTGGAGTGAACCTACTATGGGCAAATTTTATTTGTTTTATAAGTTTGTGTAATTTGCTCAGAAAGTTACGCCAAGCAGAAAGAGATAGAAACTTAAATTTAACTGTTTATCTAAGAAAAGAAAAGCCTTTCTTAGCTTGGGCCTAAAATTTAAAGTGAAGATTTGTAATGGTTATAATGCATGTAAAAACAAAATCCGATCTGAGGTGTAAATTTTTGGCTTTTCAATGAAATCAAGATCTTATGAATTTGGCCAAATTCTATAATTTCCTAACTTATTATTTTCCTGATTTTGAGGTCAATTTCCGCCAGATTTACTGCCTTTTGATAGTTGTTTCCCTCAGCCCTGGCTTGCAAAGCCAGAACTCATTATCGGTCAATGACCTTGGTGAGGTCATCAGTTACATTTAGGGGTCCTGGCCTTGACTTCAAGGGCTTATTTGACTTTTCTCTAGTTGGGCGTTCAACACCAGGAAATATGCCACTAACTTGAAAAAACCTAAGTTGGCTTTATTTGAAGTGGGACAGAAAATGATATTCTACCATATGCTTAGAGGACAACCTGAGAAGTTACAGGCTGGCTGGATGGGACCTGTAACTGTTATATTGAAAAGTGAAACCAAGTACTCTACCAAAAACATTACCACACACAACATACAATTAAGTTTACACACAGAACCTAAAGTCTTTCACTAGCTCTCATCTTGAGGAGGGTATTGTTGATAAAGGATCAAATAAAGAGGCCAATTTCTCTTCTTTGGAAAGACCCCATCAAATACCCACAATTTTTAATACTAATATTGGTATTAATAAAAATAGATGCTCAAAATAACAAAAAATTATCTCCTATTATGACCAGTAATCAAAACAATTTTCAAAATTATGAAGCAAATTTATAGAATTTGGTTGGTTTAAAATTCCTGCCAATAGAAGCCATTGCATACCTCCTAATCGCTGCAATATTTTTACACCCAGTCACCATGATGTCAGAGGATGCACCAGTATAAATAACAGTCAAAAATATTATGTGCATGATGTTACAAATGATGCCCTGAGGAAGCTCTTTTATACCTTTGGGTTCTCCAGCTGATGCCACATTAAATTACTAAACTTCTTACCTAAGAGAGTTTCCCCATTAATATGTCTCAATAAATATTATTACCAAATTGGGAAGCAAACTAATTTTAAAACTCAATTGATTGAGAAGATGAAGATAAAAATGCAGCCACAAGAGCCATATGAGTCACTAAAACACTAGAGTCACAGTTGAGTTCAGAACAGCAGACACATTCATAAACAAGTAAGAGCTCCGCAGTATAATCTGTAAAAAAACCTCAGAAGACAAAGAGAATCAGGTAATTGGACTCCTCCAACTCTAAAAAAAAGATACAGATACAGAATCACTTTATGAGAAGAAATAAATTTTGATATACATCAGTCTTAATTTTAGCACCCAAATCTCAGGTATCTTAACTACTTTTCCATATTTCTCAAATAAAATAGCCTTTTATAAAGAATCCACCTTAATGTTGTTTATTTGATGAAAATAATAGTGTCATGGAAACGGCAGAAGAAGTTTAGACTGGCCTGCCAGTCAGGATGCGTGAGCATCCAGAAAGCAAGCCAGAATGCCAGAGGCATTGCTGACTGTATGACTTGATATGGAGCTGGGAAATAGGATACCACACAATGGTGACAAAATGACAAGGTTAGGAGTATCTGACGGCAAACCACACTGAATATACTCCAGACCCTGGGGTTCTAGTAACAGGGGGGAAACTACTGTGATAGTTTCTATGAGATTCTTAGTTGTTAAGGCCATTTTGTTGGGGGTGGTAGAGAGGCGGATTTTCTCTTGTAGTTGGCGAACATAGGGCCATAAGATCCCTGTATATTGTTGCTGGAAGGTCATGAGGACTGGGTTGTAGAGCCAAAAATATCAGACTCATTGAAACCAATTGGCAATGGAGGGAACCATGGTAACCAAAAGAATTGGTAAGGCCCACCCAGAGTGCGGAGCAGCGGACCACCAGGAAAATGCCATCTGGGATGTGGTCAGAAAGGAAGAAAATAAAAATTTGGGTTTTTTAATAAAATTTTATTTGGAAAAGAAAGTAAGAAAATTGACCAACAATTTTCTCAGTGCCTTGCAACTGATTAAATAGTGGTTGATTGGGTAGTGATAAGGCATGGTCAGGATCCACAAATTTGGCCTAACCGGCAAATTGGTTGGGAGTGGGGGGGTTTATTCTTTGGAAACTGACATCGCAAAATTTGGCAGTGGGCTGAGTCTCTGTCAGTTTGACCTCAAGCATCTGGACCAAGGCTCAACTATGTTTCTGATGGTTAGCATGATGGCGTTTGGCCCAATGAGCGGCGGGAATCCCCCAAGGCCATCCCATATAGGGATGGGACCATTTGGTTGGGAATGGGTTTGGGGCGGCCAACCTGCCCGCGCTTGGTCATTTAACTGTTTGTTTGGTTGACAGTAGTGCATCAGATGCAACGCCCAAATTACTATCAAAGGGCTTTGAACCCTCATCAATAGCACCCAATATTTGTTCTACTGTTTTAGGGATCAAATTGGAACTGTTGGGCGATCCAGCTGATATCTCATTCTTCATGCTTTTACAATCATTTGAATTTTAGCCATCAGCCAGATTGCCACCCAAATTAGATCTGGCCAATTTCAGTTTGATAATCTTGGCACAGATTTCACTAATTCCCTGCAACAGTTCTGCTGAGGTGAGTGAGGGAATTGGGGGTGGGATCTGAAGTGGATGGGCTGTCACCCATCGCTCATCAACTATGTGAGCGAGATCGCCCTGGGTGATGAGGGGTACTGCCATCCTCTTCGGTGTCTTTTTATTTGGGAATGGAAAGATAGCTCAATCAAGAGCCAAAGGACACTCCCTGAGACTTACATTACCCTTTCCTTTTTCCAAAGGAATGGCACCCCCACTGGGAAACTGCACCAGAGCCACGTTCTTATGCGCTTTGGGTAACTTGATAGCCATAATTGTCACAATCTTCTGGAGTGGGTGGGGAGCCTCAGGGTGGGATGTGTGGAAATCGTCAACCAGAGCCATGCAATTTGCGCAATCGTGCACGCCTTGACCCAACTGTTTTCATAAGCTGGATATCCTTTCCAGGCCACAAGATATTGGACTGATCGTTGCGACTTCTGAGATGCCAGGATGGCCTCCACCTTGGCTTCTTCCTCATTATTGATGATGATTGGTTCTGGGTCCATGGGAATTACACCCTTGAAGGGTGACAGCTGGGATACATGGAAAACTGGGTGTTGCTTCCAATGCGCGGGAAGCTTCAAATGGAACGCCCCATTACCCAGTACCTCCTCCACTAAGTGAGGACCTGAACGCTTGCTGGCGAATTTGTGGGAAGGGGTTTGGATTTGCAAATGGCGAGTATCAAGCATGATGTAAGAACCCACCATAAAGTCATGACCTGGAAGGTGCTTACAATCCGCGAATTGCTTATAGTCATCGATGGCTTTAGTGAGGTGTTCCTGCACTAAAGCTTGGGTCAATTGAATATGGGCAGCATGATCTGTGGCAGCTTGAACTTCTGGTCACAAGCATGCTCCGACTGAAAATGATGGGTTATATCCCAACGTTGCTTCATATGGTGAAAAACCTGTGGATGTGTGAGTCCCATTATTGTATGCAAATTGGGCAAGAGGCAAGTCATTGGCCCAAGTATCCTGCGCTGCTACAGCATAACAACGCAGGTACTGTTTGAGAACTTGGTTAACCTGCTTGGTCTGACTGTCAGACTGGGGTGATATGCCGTGGATCAACAGGGGGTTATCTTAAGGATTGACAAGAGTTCACTCCAAAACTGGGCGGTAAACTGGGTGCCCCAGTCACTCACAATTTCCTGGGGAAGACCAAACATCAAAAACACATGTCAAACAAACAGATGGGCAGTTTCTTCTGACATAATTGCAGAAGTACAAGGGATAAACAGGGAAAATTTTGTAAAGCAATCCACCACTACCATCACCGCTGTGAACCCATTAGAGCAGGGGAGATTGACAATGAAATCTATGGACACCGAGGTCCATGGACCTTCCGCCTGTTGTAAAGGGTGCAGAAGACTGTTTTTTCTGGAGCAGTCTGACTTGGCCCTAGTGCAAGTAACACAATTGGCGATCCAAGCTGGAACCTCTTTGGTCAGTCCTGCCCAATTAAAGGTTCGCTTGATCAGGTCAATGCATTTCTTGTTACCGGGGTGTCTGACTGTGGGGGGATCATGGTGTGTGTGGAATATGTTCAGGCGGAAGGAGGGGGAACCCAAACATGAGAATGAAAGTAAATGAGCCCTTCTTCTAAAGAATATAGGGAGTGTTTGGGACTCAAGTGAGTCAAGTGTTCAATCAACTCCACGCCCTCAGGGCAGGCCATTTGACTGGCTAACACCTGGGCCAATAATGGATCATCAGATGACAACGTGGCAGATGAAACAATGGAGGGAATGATCGACAGAATTTGAGTGGCAGGAATCATGGTAATGAGATCCACTTCCTCAGGTTCTGAGGGGCAGTGAGTGGGATTACAGCTTAGGAAATTGGGAAGGACATTTAGTGCACCTTTGATGAATTCATATTTGAAGTTAAAACTGCACAGGTCCTGATAGGTTCAGGCTTGCCAGTGTGCCAATTTTTGGGGTTTGCAAAAATACAAGAGAGCCTGGTGATCCATGTGAACTGTTAACTCATGATGAGCACCTTGCAACAGGTACCGCCAATGAGTTAATGCCCATGCAACAGCAGCCAGTTCCTTGTCATAAATGGCCCAGGACTGCTCCATAGTGGTGAATTTTTGGGAGAAATAAGTGACTGGATGTTCAAGACCATTGTGGTCCTGAAGCAGCACCGCGCCCACAGCTACCAATGAAGCATCACATGTGATGATATACAGTTTGGTGGGATCAGCATGTTTCAAAATGGGAGGAGACATGAACACCTCCTTGATTGATTTGAACGCCTGCTGGCATTTGGGGGTCCAACAAAATGGTACGTTTTTCCCTGTGAGGGGATGGAGCGGGGCGGCCAACTGGGAAAGTGTGGGGGAAAATTTTTTTAAAAAAATGATAGTACCCAAGAAACTTCAAAGTTGCTTCTGTGTAGTTGGGGTTGGCCATTCTCGGATTGCATCTAATTTATTGGGGGGGATGGCGACACCTTCTTTAAGCACCAAGTTTCAGAGAAATGTAACCTCTTCCTTATAAAACTTGCACTTGGAAGCTTTGAGGAACAGGCCTGCTTTATGCAAAGCAACCACCACTGCTTCTAAGTCGATAGTGTGTTGTTCAGGAGTTGGGGAATGGACTAGGATATCATCAATATATGCAATAGCACAGGAGAACTGGAGATCCCCTAACGCATTGTCAATCATTCATTGAAATGTAGCGGGAGCATTTTTCAACCCAAAGGGCATTATGCAAAATTGAAAAATACCTCGCCTTGTTTGGATTGCGGTCAGCCATTCTTGTCCTTCCATTACTTGAATCTGGTTAAAAGCGTTTACCAGGTCAAGTTTTGAGAACACCTGGGATTTGGCAATTGCCTGACTGATTGTCTGCTCCAGGGGCAATGGGTAGGGATCTGTAACTGTTATTTTGTTCAGATGACCATAATCCATGCAAGGGCGGAGCGATCCATCCAATTTTCTTGCAAAGATGATAGGGGAGGCGACGGGTGAAGTTTCTTTAAACAACCAACCTTTTTTTAACATATTGTCCAACCAGGTATTGAGTGCAACCTCTTCCTCCGCTGTATGGGGATACAACGGGCAATTGATGTTCACCAACTCCACGGTTGTCTGAAATCCACAATCATACCTAGTATGTTTTGGCAAACGATCTGCCTTTTCCATGTCAAAAATTCTGCGATATGGCATTAAGTTTTGGGAAACTTGGCCAGAATGCCCGCGGAAGTAACTAGGGTGGTGATAGAGCTGGTTCCTTGGATTTTCTTGAGGGTATTGATCAGAGGGAACTCTCCCTCTAAATCGTCATTGGAAAATGACAATGTATTAGATTCTAAATGAATCCTCACAGTGTTGTTGGTGCCACCATCCCACACCCAAGATCACTGGGAACACCAAGTTTGGCATGGCTGAAAAATGATCACAGAAGGTATATTGGTGAATTGAGAAATATATTGGATGACAAACAATATATGAAGACTGATAAGCAGAGGAGGCCACCATTACTGAGGAGCCCACATCCATATCTAGTTTCAGTTGTTGTGCCAACTCAACACTCATGAAATTCCCCACTGCTCCGGTATCCACCAGAGCTTTGAAGGAGACATGATGGGGACCAATACTAATTCTCATAGGTACAAGAAAATAAGTGGAATTCTGTTTATTGGGAGATATGACCAACTCATGGGTGACTGAAGAAATAATAGGTGGGTTAGGACCAGGGTCAGGGTTCTTTGCTGGGGCGAAAATTGGGAGTACTAGGGCTGGGAAAATCGTTTCCTTCATCTGGGCTTGAACAGAATTGTTAATAGTTAACTCTGGGAATGCTAACTCAGACTCAGGGGTTCTGGCAGAGTTGGAGCCCACATCTGCTACTATTTTGGTGTTGGGTGCATTGTCTGTCATTTTGTTAGGGAATCCTATCATAAAATTCCCTTTCTGATATGAGGAAACGTGGCGAGGCAAAGCTTTGATAGTAGTTGCGGTGACGCCTATTTGATCTATTGATCCTTGGGTGGTAGACCAAACCACATGGTGAGCGGAAACCAAATCCAAACTAGCTCTAAAGACTGCCTGAAGCATATCAATAGATAGTCCTGATGCGGGAGCCAATTCACAAAAGGTAGAAATCAAAGAAGCCAAACTAGGGGCTTTGGCCATGGCAAAGAGCAGTTTAAATAAATGGTCTGATTGGGACACAAGGGGATTCAGGGCGGCTGATACAACAGCCATCAGGGAAGCAGGGTCTCCTTTTTGTGTGGAGGAATGCAAAAGACTTCTCACCCAGTGATGGGCATCACCATCCATGGCATCTAACAATGCGAGACCTTGTTGGACCTGAGATATCACAGAAGCATTATTGAGTGCTATTGTTGTGCGCATTTGTACTTTGGTGAGTGCATTGAGAACCTGATTGGCGATCTCTTGGGAAGGGATACTCAATTTTCCCCCAGACTGGAGGAAATAGGAGGAGATGTGATCTTCACATCTTGGGTGGCTTGAAGAAGATTTCCCAAAATAGAGTGGATGCTTCTCCAGAAGTCAGAAAATGACCAAATAAGCAACAAACAGCATACAACTGATTGCACGTTCATCTGGTAGAGAGTAACCACTGTGGCGCCAAATTTGAAAATCAAGGCGGAAGTGGCTGGAAGTAATGGTTGGTCAATTATGTCATGGAAATGGCAGAAGAAGTTTAGACTGGCCTGCCAGTCAGGATGCATGAGCATCCAGAAAGCAAACCAGAATGCCAGAGGCATTGCTGACTGTATGACTTGATATGGAGCTGGGAAATAGGATACCACACAATGGTGATGAAATGACAAGGTTAGGAGTATCCTGACGGCAAACCACACTGAATATACTCCAGACCCTGGGGTTCTAGTAACAGGGGGAAACTACTGTGATAGTTTCTATGAGATTCTTAGTTGTTAAGGTCATTTTGTTGGGGGTGGTAGAGAGGCGGATTTTCTCTTGTAGTTGGCGAACATAGGGCCATAAGATCCCTGTATATTGTTGCCAGAAGGTCATGAGGATTGGGTTGTAGAGCCAAAAATATCAGACTCATTGAAACCAATTGGCAATGGAGGAAAACATGGTAGCCAAAAGAATCGGTAAGGCCCACCCAGAGTGCAGAGCAGTGGACCACCAGGAGAATGCCATCTGGGATGTGGTCAGAAAGGAAGAAAATAAAAATTTGGGTTTTAATAAAATTTTTATTTAGAAAAGAAAGTAAGAAAACCAACCAACAGTTTTCTCAGTGCCTTGCAACTGATTAAATAGTGTTTGATTGGGTAGTGATAAGGCGCGGTCAGGATCCACAAATTTGGCCTAACCAGCAAATTAGTCAGGAGTGAGGGGTTTATTCTTTGGAAACTGACATCACAAAATTTGGCAGTGGGCTGAGTCTCTGTTGGTTTGACCTCAAGCATCTGGACCAAGGCTCAACTATGTTTCTGGCGGTTAGCATGATGGCGTTTGGCCCAATGAGCGGCAGGAATCCCCCAAGGCCATCCCATATAAGGATGGGACCATTTGGTTAAGAACGGGTTTGGGGCAACCAACCCACCCACGCTCGGGTCATTTAACTGTTCGTTTGGTCAACAGTAGTGCATCAGACACAACGCCCAAATTACTATCAAAGGGCTTCAAACCCTCATTGATAGCACCCAATACTTGTTCTACTGTTTTAGGGATCAAATTGGAACTGTCAGGTGATCTGGCCAATATCTCATTCTTCATGCTTTTACAGTCATTCAAATTTTGGCCATCAGCCAGATTGCCACCCAAATTAGATCCAGCCAATTTCAGTTAGATAATCTCAGCACAGATTTCATTAATTCCCCACAACAGTTCTGCTGAGGTGAGTGAGGGAATTGGGGGTGGGATCTGAAGTGGATGGGCTGTCACCCATCACTCATCAACTATGTGAGCGAGATTGCCCTGGGTGATGAGGGGTACCGCCATCCTCTTTGGTGTCTTTTTATTTGGGAACTGAAAGATAGCTTGATCAAGAGCCAAAGGACACTCCCCAAGACTTACAGTATGCCTAGGAACAGCTATTTTTATGAATAATTTAAGGATTCAACATGGTTGTATTTTCTTGGAACTGTGAGTAAAAGTACCACATATCCAAGAACAAAACTCTCCAAATTGCCTAGTGATGCACTTTATGATAAAATAGATAAATTATTGCAACTGGATCAACCCTTTCAATAAGCACCCTCTGAGCAAGCAGGCCAGTTTGGTGATTTTCCTATCAGGCACCAGTACATGAATATGCTCCTACTTTCCCCTACTCTAATACCAATGTCTACAATCAGAATATACCCTATCATAACTACAACTATTTCTAATAGTAGCTCACATTATAGATAGAGACCAGAGATGATTTAGGAAGGGACTCATGTGGCAGTGCATCACTGAGCATCCCTCAATCACAAGGCTGTCATGACTATAATTATAGCTTTAGTCTAGGAATAAGCAACATCCCATGACACAAATGCCACCATCAGAAAAATAATGCCAACGCCCCAATATGAGAATTGTGGGCTTAGTTGCTTCCAGTTTTGAGTTTTATGTTTGGAGAGGAAACAATGCTCATAGATCAATATTTCCCCTACCTGTCACTCAGCAGGTCATACTCCCACATAATCAGAATGGTTGCTCCTTAAAGTCTTTGGGCTCTATTGTGGCTACTAGAATACCCCTAATGGAAGCAAGTCTTTCTTTGACATGTCACATAACTGACTATAGGATTTATATCAGTGTAGCAGCTTTTGTATAAACTTAAGGGATGGAAGTTGGGTAGCCCCCTATAGGACCACAAATAGAGGATTCAATTCAAATTTTTTTAAACTCATCTTTTTGCTCATTTTAGAGCCTACCTAAAGATAGACTAGAAGGCCAGAAAAAGGTGACAATGAGAGTGGCATCTACTATCAATATGTATACTTGGTAGTTATAGAGTTTCCTCATATTATGTGAGACACAAAAGCTAGATGGTAACTTTGGTTAAACAGGAGATGATAAGGTTAAAATATATCATGGAAGGGTATATTTCTAGAGATAGCTAATATACAACTGTCAAAGCTAACTTGATAATTTGTAAATCTACATAAAAGGGTACCCTATAAATGATCCATATGCTATGTTGCAATATATTACAGAGGAGACTAATTGGGCTGTAAGAGACTGGTCAAGCTTTGATAAGGTGATAGTTTAAGTCCTTAGGTGGGACAAAACAGCTTGATAGGTTTGTAATATTAAAAGAGCCCACTTAAGCATATTTTAGTCAAGGCTCAAATTTTATATAGAAGGCATATATCATCCCATATGGGAGCAATAGGCATCATATTAAAGAATAATACCATTGATAAAACAAAATAGTGCAGCTATAAATGCAATCATAAAAGTTTTTTATAACATAGTTGAATGGCAAGACTGGAAAGAAAAGAGAAAATACCTACTTATTTTTATACTGAGACATGGCAGCTAGAATTTTATTGTTACATACCTTTTTGCTGAGACATAGTTACGTATTGATTATGTGATCTCATAATTGCTAATTAACTTAGACCTGATGTAAACTTCAATTAGATTTTTATAACATTTTATCCATCTTAAGTTTAAATTGGTAATTCTACCATTTTTTCCTACAATCTCAAAAATACCTTAACAATGTACCAGAAACTTAGCATATAGGAATTAATTAAAATTAATTTTGTTCTCTCTACTACAGTAAAATAGTCAGGATTTTTCAAGATTTTGTTACTCTATTGGCCTCTCTGCCTGAACAAAAAATCATGCTCCCTTGAGGGCACTATTTAGTAACTCACCTTTAAACTTATATACTGTTTCTCATGACAACTGAGGTCTAGAAGCACTAACCAATATAGTTATTGTATTTGAAATTGATTGGTACTGAATTAAAAGTTAATTTAAATCTATACAAATATATTAATATACAAATTTGGATATAGGTTGGGATGAGCTAGGACCTTCTAAATGGTGGGAAAGAAAATTTGCAGACAACACTGTTAGCTGCTGCAACACAAATTAAACCAACTTGCTAGTACTTAGTTATTTACTAACAGTTTAGGTCAAATCAACCACTTTACAAATTTTATTTGTCATCACACTATTCTATTTCCTTAAAAAATTGCCCCGATTATCTCTTAACACTTTGCTGACCGATTGGGAGATCTCCTCGTTTTGTAAACTATCAGTACACGACCGATCGGGGATATCTCCCCGTTTGGCAATAGCTGCGTTCTTTTAGCTGTTAAAAATGCGCGGTAGCTAGCTTATACTCAGACGCAATTCGTTCAGTCGGCAAAGTGTTAAGATGCTTTCATTATTGCAATGTTTCCTAAATGTGGACTCATTAGCAAAACTAGCACAAGCTTGGTTATTTTACCTTGTATGTCACATTAAATGAAATGGGCTTGCACTAGCACAGCCTGATAGCTGAGCCAACAACTAAACTTGAGCCACTTAGATTAACAGCATCGTTGTTGCCTTTATAGCTAAATAACTGACTTTATACTGTACTATTATAATTCTGAGAAGTGCTTTGAGTTCAATATATATATATATAATATTAACTTTTAACTACGATAATGTTAAGAGTTATTAATCAATATATATATACATATATACATGATAATAATATACCAATAAAAGTAGTTTAGGTAAAAACCCTAAGCAAACTAAAGACACTGCTTCACCAATAATCATAAGTTAGAATATACAAAGAGTAAAGCATACTAAGCATTATATAACTTGACTAAAGATTATTTAATAAGATTTTAAAGAAATTTATTACATTTTATTAAAATTAAATTAGCATCGTTCATCTAGTATTATCTATAATATAGGCATGATAAGTATCTTCACCGAACAGTTGGAACTTTGAGCTTAACAGATAAAATTATTGATAAATAAAGCTAATCAAAGTATAATGAAATATATTATTTTTCTAAAATAATATCATAACTAATTAAAGATCTACAATATAGTTAAGCTCAAAAATTCAAGCAAGCTGAGCATAATCAATACTATCAAGTACATTATTGCAAATAGGAAACTATTCAAGGATATTTAAAGTAATTTAAGTCTAGTAGAGATTAAATAATCAGGTATCTGTATAAGCTAATCATTGAAAGAGCAAACACTTTAACAAAGCCACATGAGAATGAAAGCAACATATTAGCACAAAGTTAAAATAGGTAGTAGATAATATTTAGATAAATTAGAGTATTAAAAATTGAAGAAAAGCTCATAATTTAATTTGTTACCAACCTACCACTGGGTATTAATGATAAAGCAAAAATATTACTAAATCAAAGTATTTTGGATAAACCCCAACCTTACTTTGAAAAAATATTAATAAATAATTCAAATTATAAACGAAGTATGCTGAAATCAAATTTAACAAAATTAACAACACATATTAAATCAAGTAAAACATATTCAAATTACCTTAAGGATTTTAGTAAATAAAGATGGTAAGAGGTAGTATATGCTGAAATCGAAGTCAACAAAGTTACTAATAATATTAGATCAAGTAAGACATATATAACTCATCTTAAAAAGATATTTGTAACTATTTAAAAAGAATACAGATAGTTCTGCTGGAAACAAAAATCTAGTAAAGAATAAGTATGCCTATCAAAAAGCTTACCATGTTAGAAGTTTTAGATGAACATTTCAAATTTCAGATAGTCATACTGGACTCAAATACGTAGTAAATTTGTTAAATTAATAGCTCTAGGTAGCAAACAGTAAAACTATCAGAAAACTTACGTTGAAAAAAATATTTCAGACTAAAATATTATACTTACCTTGCTGTTGAGATTAAAGATTCTGCAGATTAAGTGGGGGTATCAGACTAAGATAGTTAGTAATCTGTATTCATTATACTTTATTCTAATAATGGTGTTTATGTTAAAAGTTGTCTGGCTTAACTAAAAAGCGATAGCTATTTATATGTTAAAGCACATTTAATCAATCACTGTACTAACCTACTTCGAGTAAATAGCTCATCAGTTGTTTAGTTAATGAATTTTATTGGTTGAAAATTTTACTAGAATCGTGAGCTATATAAATATCGGTTTTTAGATCTAATAGCTTGTTATCGAAACATTAATATAAACTAGGGGAAATCGGAGAATCTTTTTTGAATTTTGCTAGTAGCACCGATTATCTCCAATTAGCTCCTATATATGCTCTGGGTAGGAAAGCTTGTTTCAAAAGCTCCGATTTGCCCCATTCTAAGCTTCGAATATCCGAGGATTCGAAATTACTATTATTTAAAAAGTCCAAAACTAAATCTACTTAATAAAACACATTCACTCACTCACTCACTGACTGACTGACATCTGAAACCTTCGAGTTTGATAGGGTCAATCTATTTGGGTGAGTGGGTGAGAATTGGCGAATCTTATCAAATCTGAAATTATCGAGCCTGATGGGTTCAATCTATTTGGGCGAGTGGGTGAGAATTGACAAATATCATTGAATAATTCACCAAATTACTCACTTGAAGCTAATTGAGTCTAATAAGTTTAATCTATTTGGATGAGTGGGTGAGCATTGGCAAATAAGATCGAATCTGAAACTATCGAGTATGATAGGTTCAATTCGTTTGAGTGAGTTGGTGAGAATTGGCGAATATTATCTAATAATCCACCAAATTGCTCACCTGAAACTCAACAAAAATCAGTATTAGTTTAAGTAGATTAAGTAGTTAGGATAATCAGCTCACCAACCACAAGGGCAACAGCAAAGATGTTAGTCCGAGTGGCTCGAGAGTAGCACTGGCACAGCCTATAGCTACAATGTGAGCTTATCATCTGATAAACTAAATAATGTAGCGAAGCACGGGTATCTGGATGTTAGGTTTATATATTTTAAGAACCTGCCTAATTTGGTTCACCTAATTAATAAAATACTTTTGGCAAGTTAAGTAGAAGTTGATTTAGTAGTTTGGAAGACATGTCATAATGATTTTAAGTATAAAGGGATGTTTCGGGTAGCAGTTTGGTGTTATTTGATTGATTCGATAGGTTTTTTGTTTGGCCGAGTGGTTGATGGCTTTCGTTCGAATCGATAGGACATAGTTTAGTTTTGAGGGGTGATTGGTTATTAGTTGATTTGATAAGTTCAGATAGGTTAATTGAGTGGTTAGTGGTTTTTGGTTAATTCGATTGAGCAATTAATTTGGCTGAGTGGTTTTGTTTATCTATAATATAAAATCTAAATTAATAAATTGAAAATCTGAAATTATATAGACACCGTAGCGAAGCACAGATAAATCGGCTAGTCAATTAATAAAATCAAATGACGAATTTTGTGGTAGTTTAGCTAAAAACAAGAGCAAAAAACGTCATTTTTAAAGTGAGGCAAACTTGTCCAATATAACACGCCGAGCTCAATTAGGTGAGCTCAAGTAAAAGCGCGCAAAAGAAGTTCTTGGCCTTGGAGATTACAGAAGTTTTTGGATTTCAAAAAGCGAATTGGCTTGATTTGAATATTACTCGTTTGAAACCAGCTAACATAACAGCTTGCGGCTTATCCAATAATTCACCTTCTACTTCTACAGCATTTGATGCCTAAAGCTGCGTTTGTGAAATTCCAGGTTGACGTATAACCTTTTAACTTTGAAACTTAGCACTTTGCCTTTGTAAATCTTAATCCAAAGCCTCAGTCTTTTTTATTTTGGCAAAATGTCTAAGAGGCGAAATTCTCAAGATTTAGGCGGTGAAAAGAAAAGTCAAAAGATTGACGACTCCCAGGTACAGTTTTAGCTAAATAATTTGATGATTCGTTTATCCTTTTACTTATTCATTTGAATTAAGGCTATAGCGAAAGACAAGCCATATATTTGTGAACTATCCATTTTTAATAGACAAGCACATGATAGCGTCGTAAAGGTTGTAGGAGAAATGATAGGGCGCCACTTACATAACCCTAACGTTGAGGTATCTCTTGTGCTTTTTGCGCTTTAGCTTCATTAGATCGAAGCAAAACTTGGATTGTTAATAGATAAGGATACTAAAAGCAGAATACAACTTCCTATTCTGACTGAGGCTGGTAAATGATTTTACTGTGTCAAAAGCTTATTCTAGCTATAGTTATTACTCAAGAACGCCATATTCGGTTTCAATCTGATATGTCACAGGTAGAGTTTAACTGCTTAAAATTTTATTTTATATAGGCCCAACATCAACATTTTAATCAAATGCTGAATTCGCGAGTTAATGAGACTAATATAGAAGGATACAAAGGGAAAAAAATAACATACAAGCATCTATATGAAAAAGATTCCTTTTACCTTACAAAAAATGGCAAAATAAGAGTAACAAGTGATTCGCGTACTGATAAGGTATCTATTATAAGTTATTTTTATCAAATATATTAACTTTTCTAACAGATAAAAGAAGGGGGAATTGTGACAAAATCACGGATAGAAGCTTTAGATATATTTTCACCTCTGAACAATTTAGATTTTAGACTTTCTATCAATGATGAAATTCCTGTTGCAGAACCTTCTGGAAAGCCTATACATACTCGGATCAAAGACAGGTTATCATATGAGCATGATCTTTGGAGGATTGATTTGACCCAAGTAAAAACTCAGGTTTTTTATTTAATGAGAACTTTACTGATTTTTAAAGGTGAATGGATCAAATGGATCTGAAAATGGACTTTCCATGACACATGAACTTGAAATTGAAGTTTCCAATTTAGAGGTTCTGAAAAATGAATTTAGGCTTAGACAGGAAGGAAAGCCAAATCAATATCTTCATTTTATTCATTGTTTTTTGAATAATGTCCGCCTTCTTGCACAGTATTCTAGAAAGTACTAGTTTATTTAAGGTGTTCACCCTATCAACTTACCTCTCATTCAACTATACCCAGTATTTTAGCCTTTTACTTCAAAATTATTTAAGCCAGACTATAAAACGAAGGTTTTTATATATTTAAGCAAAACTTAAATTTGATCTTTATGTTTCATTGGACATAAGTAGCCTATGGTAACTAAATAGATATGAAGTAAGGTATTAAGCTATACAATCAAAAGCAACCATTTAATCAAATATGCTAAATTAATTAAGATAATTTTAGCTGCAGATCTAATTTTTTAGCACTAGTGGTGCCCAACCCAAAAGGGGGAGCCGCCACGCATCTTAGCTGTAGATCTAATAGTCCTAGCTTAACTGATGCAATTAGATTTTTTGTAAATATTATATTACCTTTTTATATAGCTAAATTTAGCTTTTTTATCAAGTTTAGCTGTAGATAATTTTATCTGATAGTGTTTCTTTGCCACAAGTAAAATAAAATTGCTTCACGAAGGGATATTATTATATAATTATATAATCAGATAAAATATATACTAAGTTGATTTTTGGTACAATTATAATTTGAACAAAAGGTAATATTGTATAAGAAACTAACACCATATATTTATAAATTAATATCAAAGACTAACAGGTACCTGTGCCTTTGCACACAAATATGTATATAAGTTTTGTTAAATATCAATTTGGTAAAAGCTAATGCTGCATCTATAAAAATTATATTCTATTCTAAGTTATAATATAAAAAGTGTTAAACAATAGATCAGGCATTCATATATCCTCAACATATAAAATCAAAATATGACAATCAAAATACTTTCAACCATGTAGCAATATAATTAGAGGAAATATTTTTGTACACAATGTATATTGCATATATTATTTACAAATGTAGAAAATAATTACCAATGATGTAAGATTAACAATGAAACAGATAATATATTACTGATGTTCATCACATAATTCTTGAAGTAATCATATGCAAGGCCACAGGTTTCTAAAAATGAGCTTTTTAATTAACCTCATTAATCTTCAAATAATACTACCAGTTAAAGAGAAGACCCTTCATTAGATACCTGTTGTAAGTGGGTGCTTACATTTGATAAAATACCTGAAAACTGATGTTATATTTCAACTAATGTAATATCCATCAAATATAGAGATATCAAGTATCTTTGATATTATCAGGCCACCTGGGGTGAAACATTAGCTGTGCATTTATCTGAAGGCAGGGCTTCAAAGCATGCAGCCTAGGATGAGATATTCTCCATTAGAATAAAGTTAGATAAAGTAAATAATATATTCTGCTGAGGAGTACTTTATTTAGAGTAATCAAGAAATAATTATAGTGCTTGGAAATGAAAGGAAAAACAGAGATTTTAAGGGTAGTGTCATGGGACCTGTAGGAAAGTCCCAATATTAGGATAGGTGGGAATAGATTAAGGTGTGGATTAGATTAGATGATAACTTGGAAATGTAAATATTTTCCAAATTTGAAATAATTCAGATAAAGCCCCAAATTTGGTATACCAGTTAAGAACATAGAATCAAACTCCATTCTCAAAATTATTGGGCCATTTGAGAAATGGGCCCTTCAGATTAATATATCAACCTTCCCCCTGGACGAGGCTTTCACCTAATTCAGAGAGAATCCCAACAGATATGTTTACCCTCTGATAAAGTGAGGAATATTTAAAATATATATCAAAATTTATAGAAAATTGGAAAAAGACTTGATTGTCAACCAAGTTCCTTCAAGTAGGATATCTGATTAAGTTTTAAAACTTTTAGCGGATACATTTTATTATCACAAAGCTATGGGTATATAAGATTACATTGAAATTAGTTATTTAGATGTTAAAATTACTGTGGAAAATTGTAGATCACCCTAGAGATTTATATATATATTTAATTTATTTTTATTTATTCGAGGCAAGCCGACCGGGGGATGGATATTACCAAAATAGAGAAAGAAAGTATCGACATGAAACCTGAGCAGGGTCAACTCTGTCGTAGAAAGTTTTTTCACCTCCGGATCGGGACTCGGATTTTTCTGGTTATGTCATGGGTAAGGTTTTCGTGTTATTATACCTACTAACCGCCAATAGTTTCCTTCGGCTGGCACCCCGATCGATGTGCGAAGGGCAGGAATCAAACCCGCAACCTTCAGGTTGGTAGCCGTATGCCCTACCGACTCGCCTTCCACCCCCTTATTTAATTTATTATATGGTTAAATAGTTAATTAATTGATACCTTGATCCTATCTTAGGATAGAAAGGGGCTATGTTTGTAAAATAGAAATTGGGTAATATCTAGATAAAGTTGATTTAAGCTTTCATCAGCCTCCCTTGGAATGTGGGTTTAAATCAAGGTTGACCATATTAGTATCATAAAAAGATCATTTTTACATTAATTTAATTTAAACAAGGTAGGTCAACCTCAAGAAAAATATACCACACTTGTTTGGGATAGGGGAAAAATTAGGAATTTAGGAAAAAACCTCAAGTATTGGAAAAACCTTCCTGCACATGATTTGATAGGTCAGGATTATATGATCTAACTTCACTAATTTGCTTGGCTTACCCAAGGCATGGTGTGCAACTCCACATGGATTGCAATCCCTTAGCACAGAAATACTAAATTTCTGCAATGACCAAGATTTAAACCCACATCATGTGGGACAATAGTAAGATACCATTTCCACTATGCTTACATCCCCTAGTATATTGACAATAGCTTTTTTTTCTTTTAATCTATTGTTAAAAATATAGTAAAAACCTTCCAATGAGTACCTTCTATGAGTATGCAAAGATTTATCAAATTGGTTTAGTAGTTTTCTGAGATTACCACAGATGACCTATACCACTCTAAAATATATTTATATAGGCAAGAAACAGTATCTACATCTTGTTTAATCCAAGTTTGTCCAGTAGTAAGAAAAGCTAATTTTAATTATTGATTTGACAAAAGTAGAACAAAGGTATTCAACAAAGCATTAAACTGTTTAGGAAAGTTACAGATAGTGAAAAATGACCTCTACAATTTCTTCAATAATAATGGGTATACATTATTAAACTTTGACAATTTCAATTAATAAAGTTTTTAACTTTTATATAATAAGATAATAGAAGCTTTTCAAGATTAATTACCATCATTTTATCAGACCAAGCTGACAAAAAAGGCCAATAGTATATAGTCTGATGTTAAATTTTTATTATATAGCAGAATTTTAAGTTCAAAATGCATAACTAATTAGATAATTTAAAAAAGGATATGGTAGTATTATATAAATATAAATTTATATGACACTAAGAGCAAGTCTTATACCTGGTAACCTCAGCCACCAAAAATTAATTAATTAGATTGTTTTTTTTATTCAAGGTGGGTCAACCTGGGGATGATACTGCACCAATTGAGGGGAAATTGAATGAATGTGAAAGGAGGATAAAATCCAGAAAACCTCCATGCATGGCGTATGATAGGCCAGGAACTCCATGGACCGCCTTTGCTATTTGCTATCTTGGTTTGGGGCATTGGTGCACAATGCCAACACAGTAATAGTTGTCCCCTACCCAAAGTTCCTCTACCAGAATCAAACTCGGGAGGCAGCGGTAGAGGTTTCTGTTCTACCACTGGGGTATCCTCCACTTAATTAATTAGATTGTTTTTGTACTAATAATATTATAAACCATAGATTCAGTCTAGCTTTTATATTAGCAAAGCAGTACTGATATTATCTGCCTAAAACTTTTGTGATAATAAAAAAACTTAATGAGAAATAACTCTTGAGAAAATGTTTATTCTTTAAGAATATAGATAATGAAACTATAATGTTTGTAAGCAAAACAGATAAGAGAAGGTAAACCAAATTGTAGGTTTGGATACTCACTGAACTAAAAACATCCAGAATGCTAAGGCGCAGCTATTCAGTGGACTATATATCAAGGACTTATAAGTAATGTGATGAAAGTATAATTTAAAACGTACTAAAGGCCACCCTGAAACATTCTAAGAGAAGTTGTTAATGAATTGCAGGTCTAGCTTGGGCAGCCCTAGGAGGATTGAGGGGCTGGAAGTTTGAAAAGGTCTCTGGTATTAGCTGTTGCATGCCTTCAGTAAAACTGACAATATGGATGGACTCCTCAAACAGAAGCGTAAGTTTATTATATGCAGGAGCTTTGTATCACCATAATTCATGGTTACTATAACTGCCAATATGAGGAGTACTTGTGCCCAGGAAGTTAAATGGTAGCCTTCAAATGAAGGGCCAGGACAGGGGAGACAGTTGAGGGAAATTGTTTATATATGTTTACCTCAGACTTAGCTGAGGCTTTTCTGCATGAGGCAGAGTAAAAAGTATTCAAATAATTTAGATTATAGGTAAGGAGTATTTAAAAATTAATTCAATGAAAACCTGAAAATTAAACAGCTCTTTACTTAATAATCAGTAATTTTTTAATTAAGGTGACAAAACATAAATTCATTTGCTTCCCTTTTTTGGTTAATGACTGTTGGTTAAAGCCAGAAATAAATTTAAAAAGTAATAAGAATTTTTAATTTTCTGTTATAATTTCAGCAGAATTGTTAAGATATGCTGAAGGGCTTTCACGTAGGGTTAGGCCCACTGAGCAATAGAATGGAAGGTATGGAGATGTTTAGTCCTCAAAGCACACATAAAATAGATATAAAATAATAAATAGGAGCTATTGCTACAATGACACTTGTTTATTCAACTTTAAATATTTTCATCATACACTAGCTGCTCTGCTCTCTCTTTCTTACTAGCAACTTTCTCCTTTCATTTTTCTCATATTGCTGATATCCCAGTGACCTCAGTCAATTATGACCCCTTTTGCTTAGACTATTTGTTTCACTGTATTCTCATTGGTTCCAGAAAAGTTCATCATTTATTAAATTGATGATCACCCTAGTTTGAGGTGATCCACTCAATATGCATCATATGCTGACATCTCATTATTTGTTGTTTGTCAACACTACCTTATTGCCTGATTTGAAAATGATTTAATATCCTTTCCAATCTAATAACACCTCATCCTAAGACGCTCAAATAATTAACACATAATCATTATTGGTGGATTCAACCCATTTTGCCATAACAACTTAGGGCTTTATTGTCCAATCATACCAGAATTGTGACATTACCCCCTCTTAAATGGACAATAGGGCTTCTATTGCTTATATGTCCAAAGGAACTTTGCAAGCACTTATTGACAATATGACTGCTTGTGGGGTCCTTGATGATATAAGCGTTGACACCTGTTAAAATATGAGGATTGCTTGCTTTATTAATTTGATCCTGCATGTTTAATTGGGTTGAAGTTTGGCCAAATGTTCCTCAATTTTGCCAGTTTCTTATGGTATTTTAAACGTTTGGCAGCTCACTAGGCTTATTCAAATAACCCTGTTTCAAGAGAGTGTCTGTAACTCTCTCATTCCCAGCAAGGTTGTATGGGATGCAAAACCACACTGCTAGGGAAATAACCATTAGGAGAAAGGGAAACAAGACTCCTCAAATGGTGCCTGTACAAAAGGGACCCAAGGCAAGGGTGTAGAGCGTGGTATACAGTACCAGGTAAGTGAGAAACAACACAACTTGAGTGGATCCCAGAGGGGAGTCCATAATCAAGTGTAAATCGGTTCCAGGAGGCTTGGGTGCCTCAATCTGGAGGGGACCTGAGCGGCCCAAGGGAGCATCTGAAACTTTCATAAATTGGGATAGTATGTAGTGGCCAACATAGTTGGAGACCTCCTCAAAGAGGTCTGCACCCAAGTTTGCCCAAGAAACCATAAGAAGATGTAAAAAATGGGTAAGTTTATTTGTGAAAAGTCGACCAACAAGGAGTGTTGGTTGTGAAAAACATATTTAAACAGAGTCAGGGTAATTATGGGTCTACAGAAGTGGGCAATAGCCTTGACGCTCCAATAGACAAACACCTCCATCCAAATTAGTAGAATACACCAAAATGGTCTTCACTTGAGTAATCAACTAAAGTTATATTCTACCTGAATGCATAATTTGTAGTTAGAACGGGTTTTTAACCCCCGTTCTCCAGTCAACCAAATCAAACCATCTTCATCTGTTAAGTAGATCATCCATTTTAACGCCTGGGCTGATACAAGGGGCTGGGTGTTTTGCACCCCACTAGTACCAACCTGGGAATATTTGACTTGTACCCAGCGTTGATCTAGCGTGTGATTGAGGTCAGGGAGGGCCTGAAATTTCACCTTCTGGGCCTCTTGCCGCCCAGCCTTATCCTTGGGGTTAGTGCCCACTATTATGTCATTTAATCATGACACCCTAACTCTTCTGATCAATTTGGGCTCAATTTTCCCTTCAGATTTTGGAACTTTTTCTGAGGTAGGAAAAGGTACAATCTGTGGATTCCAAGATTCCAGCTTTTTAACACTTCAAAAGAGACTTCAGATA
Source organism: Massospora cicadina (assembly GCA_022478985.1). NCBI lineage: Eukaryota > Fungi > Entomophthoromycota > Entomophthoromycetes > Entomophthorales > Entomophthoraceae > Massospora > Massospora cicadina. The sequence continues at coordinate 24,549 of JAKSZP010011913.1, forward strand.
AAAACCAGTAAGAAAATTAAATAAAATAAATCTTTGTTAAGGCTATATTACTTGATGATTATTCATTAGGCCAGGCACTGGTATTTATACCTCTAGGGAATCTCCTGGCCACATTTTGAGCACGCAATTTCCAAAGATTACTTTTCACCTCAGTTTGGCCCTAAACTGATACAACTATGATCTATTGCTAGGTTTATTGGTGGCAAAACACTATCATATTTGGGAGGATTTCAGGGAAAAAATCTCAATAAAAACAAGAAAAATTGTCCTAGAATCCTCTCTATTTGAGTTTCATCATACTGCTGACAAAATACATCCTCTGTGAAATTTTGGCATCAATTAAAGTAAATGATGCACTCCTAATTGGGACATCAGCAGGCCTCACTCAATAGCACTAGGTACTTCTATTTGGGCAGTCCATGTGCAAGTGCTAAAGTGCTGATTATGAGGATTGACATCTGAATTTCGCCATAGGGTGGGAAATTATGTTTTTATGATGGTATTTGTCCATGGGATTTTTTTAATATTTTTTGGATTAATCTTCAGATGATTTCTTAAGCTGAATAGTAATATTGCTCCCAGTTAGTTGGGACCAAATGCCATGTTTGGTGCATGTATAATTGGCCTGAATGTATGAGAATATTTGGAACAAGCTTTTGAAAAAATACTTGAATTTAATTGATGTTGAAATGATTGGTTTGTGCTTTCAAGTGGGTAATTAAATTATTGATATGAGATATTTGGCCAAGCTGTTAAGTGGATAATTAGATTAACTGACATTGAGATATTTAGCCCAATATGTCAATTGAATCATTAGGTTGATTGACATTGAGATAATCAGCTCAAGCTGTCAAGTGGATAACTAGTTTAATTGAAGTTGAGAAAATCAGCCAAGGCTGTCAAATGGATGATTATTTAATTTGATGCAAAGATATTCAGCCCGAGCTGTCAAGTAAATAATTAGCTTTAGTTGATAATCAATTAATCAGCCTGAATTTTGAAAGGATAATCAACATGATTTGTTGGTTATTAAAGGGTTTATTTTTGGATCATCCAACAGAATCTGAAAAAACCCATTTTCTTAATGATTTCAAATGGACAAAATCAGATGCAGGCCAATTTATGCTTCCACCCAAACATGTGTTGATCATGGAATAGGACCATGGCCACATCTTTGAACTGCGCTAACCTGTTATGCCATACCTGGTTGTCAGCTTGATTCTTTATCTTCTTGGCCAAGATGGATGAGTACACTTTAGTTTGCAGCTTGATTAACGTGTCAGTTAGCTTAGTCAAATAACGTTGGAGGTCCAATACACCAGTATCTTCTATGCAAGCATATAGCAGGGCTGGAAGAGCAGGGTGCCATCCATATAGTAGTTAAAAAGAGGCTTTTCCCGTGGCAGAATGGTAGCTAATGTTATAAGAAAAATGGCGGTGGCAAGGAGAGAGCTCTAATTAGAAGGTCGATCTGTTACCAACTTCCTATATGTTCACCAAGGTTCCATTAAATTGCTCAACTATACCATTGGATTCAGGGTGATATGGGGTCATCAGAACTCCAAGGATGTCCATCAATTTGTTGAGCTTGGGTAAAATGTGGGAGGTGAAGTTGGTCCCATTGTCAGTAAGGATGAACTGAGGACAGCCGTGTCACTGAATGACACATTCCATCACAAACTTAGCCACCATGACCACCCCCAGATCATATATTGCCTGTGCTTTGACCCACTTGGTAAAGTGGTCAATCACCACTAGAATGTATTTAGACTGGTTATAATCCATTAGCAGAGGGCCAACAACATCCAGGGAAGCCATATGACAGCAGGAAATGGTTTTGAGCATATCAAATTGCATGATTTTCCAGTAGTAATGAGGTCACAACAATTTTAGGGTCTTGAATATTCCACCATGTCCAACTGCTCATTGTGCGCTCATGATAATGTTTGGTTGGGCGGAAGGCCTTGGGTATTCACTATAGTATCTCCCATCCGCTTGTACAACTTGCCATTCTTCTGGAACATACTGGCCTTTATCCTGTCTAATACTTTGATGACTTGAGGCGGTTCATCATTATACTTTCCGCTAAGCATTTTATCAAACATAATGTCACTCAGATCCACTGTATTTGCAATTGTGGGAAATCTCAATAAACAATCTGCATTCTGGTGTTTAGCTCCAGGATGGTGAAGGACTTTAAAATTATAAGACTGCAGTTTGAGAGCCCACTGGGATAGCCATCCTTCAGGATCCTTAAATTTTTGCAACCAGCGGAACTAAGCGTGATCCATTATGAATTTGAACTTCACTCCATGCAAGTATACTCTAAATTGCTTATATGCATAGATCACCACTAAGCACTCTTGCTCAGTCATAGTATAATTATGCTCATGGCAGTTCAGGCTCCGATTGCAGTATGCAACAGGGTTCTCCTCCCCCTCATCATCTTTTTGGGATAAAATTGACCCAATGATAAAAAAGGATGCATCCATCTGTATGATGAAATCCTTAACGAAATTTGGGTAGTGCAGCACTGGAGCACTGATTAGCGCCATTTTAAGTGTATCAAAGGAGTATGAGAGCATTCCGCCCATTCAAATGCAGCATCCTTCTTTAATAACTCAAACAGCGGACCTCCAATACAACTAAAGTTGGGTACAAAGCGGCGATAGTAACTTATCATCCCTAAAATACTTGTATATCGCGCTTAATGTTTGGTGTAGTCATCTTCTGGATAGCCTCCAACTTGACTGGTTGGGATGCAGCTCTGTCGCATCTACCACAAACCCTAGATACTCCATGTGATCCTGGAAAATGTGGTATATCTGGGGCTTGACCTTGATGTTGGCCTCAGCCAACCAGCGGAATACCTCATCCAAATGGTTAAGGAGCTCAGAAAACTTGTGTGAGAATACATTGATAACATCAAGGTATACAAAGATGCACAACAGCTTCAAGTTGCCAAGGGTAGTGTCCATCGCACGTTGTAATGTAGCTGGGGCATAACACAGCCCTTGCGGCATACAGATCAGTTGAAAAAGCCCTTTGGACGTAATAATGGCGCATTTATCCTGTTCTACCGCAGGTAACTCAATCTTCCAATAGCCAGATATCAAATCCATCTCAGAGAAGTAACGAGCTCCTCCCAACAAGTCCAAAGCATTGTTGATACATGGTAAGGGGTATGAGTCCTTTTTTGTAATGATGTTGAGCTTGCAGTAGTCTATCACTACTGGTTAGTACCAAACTTCTTTTTGACAATTAGGATGGGGAATCCCACAGGCTCTTCACCGGTTTGAGCATTCCTTGCTTCAGCAGCTTATCAAATTTCTCAGTGACAACTTCTTTCACCACTCTAGATCGGCAGATCAGATGTGACCTAATGGGGGGATGATCACCTGTGTCCAGTTGATGTAAAATCCCCGTGTGCACCCTAAATCATGGCTGTTGATGGCAAAGATCTCTTTATATTTGTGAAAAAGGGATACCCTGATCTTTCTGATTTTCTGATAACATCATTAAGATTTTGTGCAGTGCCACCATCATTATGCTGAGCTGCAATTTGACAGGCAGACCAAATTCATCCAGCGACCTGAACATGTGAACCAGAAGACATCCTCAACTGAGGCCAAATGTAAAAACACCACTATTTGGTGTTGGTGGACTTGCATTGGTTCATTCTGGAGATTTGCTAACAAGACCTTGATCTCCTCATATACTGGGAGTATAATGCCTGGAGCTATGTGGGCTACAGCAACAATTGCTGATAGGGTTCAATGACCTCCTTATAAAGCTCATCAGGCACTTCCACCTCTAACTCAGTGTTTATTGTTACTTGGTGTCCGGAGGGGATGGATATAGAGCCAGAAACTCTAAGTGGTAGCCCTTAATATTCAAATATCTGGTGGTGAAGGGCCCAAGTCCTACTCTTAAGTTGATGGTAGCAGACTGGAATCACCCCATCACTATAGGCAAGGTTGACATGTTCAAGTGCACCAAGTACTTTGGCACTCCACTGGAAGTAAAAAAAAATTAGAATCTGTTGCCCCAAAAAATCGAAGGTCTCTTCCATCATATCAATGACAGCACCATAATGTCACATAAATGCAGTTCCAATCAATAGGTCATAATTGATATTTGGTAATGCTACCACCTGAGCTATAACAACAATTGATTAAAACTGCAAGGGGAGCGCATTGTAAGCTCCCTCAAAGACCGTGTTTTCTGCTCCAGCAAACCCATACACCATTTGATGTTCCACATCAGGTTTTAATGTCAACTTTGCCATCAACTTAGTGGAAACTATGTTAACTGGAGCGCCCATATCTATTATAGCACAAAATCGGAGTTTTGCTGCAATAATGTCACAGTAGTTACACTCCAAGTAGGATGAATGTTGACTGTTTACTACTTGGACATTCAAAGGATCACTTTTTCCAAGGAAGCTCATAATACCCTCACTAACTTTAGGGTATTATTTAACAATAGTGCTCACTGGGAAGGCGACTTCTACTCTTCTTAGGGAAAGTGCATATGCAGACGGCTCCAGTTTGTCTGAAGAACTTTGTTCTAAATTTGACACACATATGGCTTTGGGTGCCCCAAGATCCTTTGTCCTCCATGTCCTTGGCTTTTGCTTGTTTCAGAACATTTACTCCCTAACCAGATGATGGTATAGGAATGTATCATTGTACTGGGGGCTTCCGCTGCTTATACTCCAGTAGATTCAGGTGGGACGTTTGAATTTGTGATAGCAGAGGTAGAGAGCCCCATCTCTACTCCACTCTGGCTTTTCCCTGGTCGCATTTATACTGCTATATGTAATAGACCCATCAAATGGGACAACCTCATGACTGGTTCCCAGGGAGACTACATTAAAAACAATTTATCCCATAGGGCCTGCAAACTTGAATATTATAAGTTAGTTTAAGCAGAAAGTTGTACTGAAGGTGATTGGTGTAAATAGGGACGGGTTGATATAATGACTGCTGACAGTCAGCGTAATTAGGCCCAGGGTGGTAGTTAGACCATTGACAATAAGCAGGCATGGGGCGGACATTTGACTGCTGGGGTAACTCAGCAGAATCTGAATTGGACAGGCGAATTTCGCCAAATAAAAGTATCCAGTGACAGTAGCAGAAGGAGTCCACTCTGTATTAGGTGGAGGGAAGGTTACAGCTAAATGGCACAAAAACTGTATAATTTTGAGCAAAGATATGTCATAATCAACATCAAGATCATAACATTGTACAGCTCATGGTATAGCTTCATAGTGGAGGTTATCACAATGCACATGTCAGATTTTTAGATAAAATACTGCCCCAATTAACATGTGGGCTTCCATAATAAATTGATCAGCAAACGTGGTGAAGGTCTCATTACACTGAAACCCAATGGTCAAGAATTCAGCCTTCCACTGTGACATCTTTGATGTACCTCCAAAAAACTGCAACATAGTACCATTTACTTCTTGTTATGAAACGGAATTGTTTGGGAGATAAAAGGTGACTTGGCTAGCACTTCCAGCATCCAAGTTGGCTATTAACAGTTTCGCTTTCCACCAATCAGAGGCTCCTTTTATTTCAAACTCAAATTGCTTAAAGAACCCATGAATATCTCATCATGATTAAATAGAGGCAACTTATCACTACAAACCTCCTGAAAAAGCTCATACTGCCTTTTGAGTACAGCGTTCAAGGCAAGTTTTAGTTCTGTGTATTTGACTGGTGTAGTATGTCATGAAGATACCCTGTCCAAGAAAGCCTGATGCGCCATGGCCAGCGACTGGAGAATTATTTTGTGTAATTAATCAATGGGCCCCCTGTAGTGAGCATCACTGTTATAATCTTGGCGGAATCATTAAATATGATGAAGGGTTTTCATGAAGGGTTGATCCCACTGAGTAATAGAACGGATGATATGGAGATCATCAGTCCTCAACACACGTAAATATAATATAATATAATAATAAAGATTTTTTTCTTCTTGACATCACCGTGATTTTTTAAGAAACCATTAATTTTCCACCGCTGCCTTTACTGCATCAGTTTCCCGTTTATGTTCTCAGATCCACCACCTGCTGCCCCAGTGTGGGGCTGCGGCGCTCCACCCACTAACATTTACCACCCAGCAGGCAAATGCGTGCAGATGGACTTGCCCAGTCCGCCAAATACTTCTGCCCAATTTGTACCTCCACAGGACTTAGCACTGAACCTTGCATGAGTCCACCAAACCCGCCTCCATCCCCTAGCCCTACCTCAATCTGCTATCCGCTTTTGCCTACACATTGAATACAAACGTCTCTTCCCATATGCTGACAAAGTGATTATTGAGCTGGCAACAGCCACCTTTGCACCAATGTTTTTATCAACTTCTACCTTACAAGGGCTATTTTATTATTGGCTTCCCCACTGAAGAGGACGCTGCAGCAGCAAAGCCCTTAATTTATAAAAACACACCCATTGCCACTACCCATACCCACCTCCCCAATAATACCACACTCGTGGGAAACTTTAAAAACCTTCCCTCGCACATTCCCCTCAAACACTATATGCAGAGTTGATGTCAGGGCTGTCCACTTATGGCACAAACCCCAAACTCCAATTTCTTGTCCCAAGTGGTGCTGAGCGTCTAGTGGCACCTCAGGCAATGGCCACCATTACCTATCAGCTAAACATGGCCCAGCACATCCCACCACATGTCTATATCCCATCTGGACCCAACCATTTCTTTTGGGCATGCACTGACAACAGCCACACAATTTGCCCCCTCTGCCATGAATTAGACCATACTAAAAAGGCATGTCAATAAAATTCAAACCCTGTAAAACTTTAAACCCCACCTATGAGGCCACACCAACAGCGTTCAAATGGGGATTTTGGCTGCCCCCATCCCCATAGGCCATGCGCTCATTATATCTGAAGAAAAATCTAGCAACCAATGCCCAAGCTTGCCAATTTAAACCCATGTCAACCAATTGAATGCAGGTTCAAACCCCAAAATCAATCCAACCAATTTCCCGCCTAAAACTTACCCAACCCAATCTACATATCACCAAATCAATCCTACTCAACCAAAATACCTGTGACTTATTGTATGAAGTAATGAATCTGGTATAATTGTCCCACTACCAGATTTCCAATTAATATAGAACTGCATCTGAATTCAGACTTTGATGCCCCACTCCCAACCAAACATTCTGTACCCAAACCCACTGCTACCCCTTTCCTGAGCGACCATCAGCTAGCTGAGGCTATGGTGGCCACACCTGATAGTTGCCATCTCTGCGATGCTTTGGCACAATCTGTCACTGAATTTAAAGAATGTCTTCATATCACTGAATTCACTCCCAATTTCCCTACTATTGCAAAATATGGAATCAAATGCCTCAATGAAGCTTCTATCACTATTGTCAAGCAGGTAGCTGAACTGGCAGATTTTTTCCAAACCACATGCATCACCAGAGCCAACATTTCTTCTTTTCTCAGCTTCCCAATGCTGACATCCAGGCTGAACACCAGTTTGTCAAACTCAAAGAGACTATGCTCCAGGCCTAAATTGTCAGAAAAGAACTCAACACATATCTATTTCACCTCAACCCTCATTCCGTGGATGCTGCAACCCCCTTGCTCTCAGCATTGATCTGTCTCTTCAATTTAGCTGAAATTAATGATCCCCCTCCCCCTCTGCCATGGTGGTATAAGCGGCTTGCCGCTGTGCCACCTGGTAAGTTATTTTTCTCGGTTTTCTTTGTGTCTCACTGCTTGTTTTGGGCAGTTGATTCATATTTTTGTTTGTTTTATTTGAGTTTATGTTTTGTAATGTCTGTCCCCTGGTCAGCATACCTCAAATAAATTTACAGAATATAATAAATGGAGCTATTGCTCCAACGACACTTCTTTATTTTTTTTTAGTACTAGATGGTCCCGACTTCTTTATTTAACTTTTAATATTTTCAGCGGATGCTTGCTGCTCCTCTCTCTTTCTTACTAACAACTTTCTCCTTTCATTCTAATCATAATGCTAATATCCCAGCGACCTCAGTCAATTCTAACCCCTTTTTCTTTGACTACTTGTTCCACCATATTCTAATTGGTTCTATAAGATTATATCATTTATTAAATTCATGATTGCACTAGTTCAAGGCGATCCACTCAATATTTGTTGTATGTTGACATCACCTTATCACCTGATTCAGAGAAAATTCAATATTCTTTCCAACCCAATATTGCCTCATACTAAGGCAATTGAATAATTGTAACTCATAATCATGATTGGTAGATTCAGCCTATTCTGTCATAACAACCGCGGGCTTATCATCCAATCATACCAGAATTGTGACAATTGCATATAAAAATTATAAAATAACATCTGAATCATACCGATCCAGGTGGAAAAATGGAGGGGAAAGGGGAATTTTAGATTGTACCTAATCAATCTTATTGGTTGCAGCAGAAGGTGAGAAGCAATTTAGTTTAAATGTAAGAACAGAATGGTGGCAAGATAAGATTTAACTCAATGTCTAGTCTGATGTTTTATCCTCTTTTGTCACAATCCTGGAGGGTTTGGGTGGTCAAGGGGAAGAGTTTGAGCCATTTGAAGGAGATTTAGTGTACAGAGGTTTGATACTAGATGGGCGTGGGGGACAGGTGGTATAATCCCTATGCAACTTCTCCCATAGTTTGAAGATCTCTAAGCACACAATGAAGATATTCTCAAGGTAAGGTTGACTTGAGAATGGGGTTGTAACAGGATATGGTAACTTTGTTTCTATCATGTCTCATGAAATGATTTCTAGTGTAAATCATAAGGCAAAGAGTAAATAAGCAAAGCCATAGGGACAAGTTGGCCACCCTTCCTGATCTCAAATATACCATGGATCAACGCTGAGTTAAGGAAAAGCAGGCCCAGGGTAATCCCAAGAAATCATGTGATGCGGTTCAGGGTGTTACATCTATGGTGCTGAAGATCACCCAATATAGTTTAAACGAGGAAGGTTTGTTATGTTTAATCTTTAAAATAAAATAAATAACTTTTTAAAATTTAATAATATTAAGAAAGGTAAAATTCAGTTGTTGTCAAAGTATCAAGTTTGTGTATACAAAAGTTATAAGACTATCATTCATGGCAGTCTCATGTTAAAGGCCAAAATCAATTCAAAGCCCCAACAAAAAAATCAAAACTATCAACCCAAATTATTTTATAGTAGTGTTTGTCAAATAAATCTCTTTGTTGGTCATCTCTCTTTCTTTGAATAAATTTATATTATGTTATTTACTTAACAAATGAAACCCTTTGCCAGCCTAGCTGTTTACCTCATTAAAAGTATTATTTAATTTGTATACCTATTTGACATAATAGTGTTGACTCAGCTCATGACATGTTTCACTTAATATATGTAGTAGTTGTTTCCTTGTGGATTAGGTTTTGGATCCTTCCTTCCTTGGAAATAGAAGATTTATATAAATTTTCCTCACAGAACCCCACACATGAAAAGCATAAACCCAGCGCTTATTAACCATGTGACTTAGATTCCCCTCATTGTAAAAGGGGAAGTAAAAAGTTGATGGTTCTTATTCTTAAAAAGGAAAAATGGCACGATTCTTCCCTAGAAAAATTTCTTTGAGACTTTTAAACCTTTTGCTATTGGAAAGGGATCAACCCCCATTATGAGTGGGAGGCTAAGGCGTAGTTCTTATGGTCTACTGGAGTTTGATTTCAAATATGGCCTGGATTTTCTGAAGTGGGCAAGGTGCCATTGAGTGTGTGGAATGGAACTCTTCTAAGAGGTCCTTGCAGTTTATGCAGTCTTTGACGTTTACCCTGAAATTTTATAACCAGGTTATACATTCCAGGTAAGAAGAAATATATTCCACACTAGACTCCAGGATGCTAGAATTTCTTTTACGCCTACTTCTATATCATCATCCACTTGGATAGGCTTGGTGTAGGATGGTATGAGCCCCTTAAAGGGAGAAAGGTGAGAGAAGTGGCACACCAATTGAAAATTTCAGTGTTCTAGCAGTTGACGGCGGCAGGACCAGAGGAGAGCAACTACTCAACTGGTAAGGGGCCAACCCGCTTATATGCTACCTTTACAAAAAGAGCTCAGTTGTAGGTTGCTAGCATCAGGAAACACAGGGAACAACTAAAATCTTATGGACAGGGCATCACTTATTGTTAGAAAACCTCTTATAGTCCTAGGTAGCTGTCATGAGCTGGTCCTTTACAAGCAGTTGTATTTTGTGGATGTGTATGGCTAGGTGTTGCGAATTTTACAATTCACACATTTGGACTCTGCTAGAATGCCAGGTTAACAGTATGGAGACTGATGACCATTACTATTTTGCCTTCACTGGCTAACTTTCACTATAAGTTTGTGGCAGCAACTCATCATAGTTAACAACCTCACATTTGATTGAATATTTACATCATTACACCCATATGTGGCGCTTTGACTCATCAAGACATCTTAACCTGAGTGATACAACACACTTATCAATTCATCTTGACCTGAGTAATACAACACATACATTTAATCATCTCAGCCTTGGAAGTCCAGCATCTGTCCTAATTGATTCCAGTCTTTCAGTATTAATCTCCCATAGTCCCTCATCATCAGCTAGCTAGTCAGGAAAGTCCATGCGTAGTTTCCTTGTAGCTCCAAGTATTGGAGTGGTAACGCTGACCACTTCCTAGGTTCTTCACCTGACATTTATACCACAGAGATTGTTTCACCTACTCTTAAACTTCAAGGATCAGATCAACTTAAAATAGAAAAAAGTCAGTGCACGAAGGTATTTGTCATGAACTGGAAAAACCCCAGTTCTTGCCGCCATATAAAAGTTCCTTTGGCGCACTGACAAGCAACCAAAGCGGCCTAACCAAAGCAGGAAAGAGGTTTGGAGCACCGACAAGCACCAAAAATTTCACCTACTTATTGGTTATGCAACACTTCATGATTGGTCCAACACAATCACATGAAAGCTCCTTCAGAAATGAGCACCCCGGAAAAGACCACAGGTATGCGAGGTATGCAAACCCTGAAACAACCTTTATTTTTATTCAGGAATGAAAAGGGACCCTCCAACCAGAGCTCAGCTGGGGAGCAACTGACAATGCTCCCCAGAAGGGACATGAATAAGGTAAGGATTCCAAACTGAGGTTTGGAATGGGTGGTGCGCCTTATAAAGGAAGCGCTTTGGGGCCCTCACCCAAGCTATCAATTAGGCTTGCAGAAGCCTAATTAACAGCTTGGGTGAGGCACAACCCAGCATCCAAAATGACCAAACCTAAAATTTTTTTATAAACAATCTGACTCAAATTTGGAAAATCCTAATTGGAGTCAGAATGTAACAAATGGAACAAACCCATTCATTACATCACCCCCGCTAAAGGATAAACCCCTCCCCAAAGAGGGGCCCCTCGGTGGAAAGATTCCACGATGAGGGCTTCCTAGGGCGAGTTACCTCAAGCCCCAGGAAAATTAGCCTGGATAAACTCTGAGCCCCTCAAAGAAACACAGATGGTGGGATGAAATTGCCACTGGGCTACCAGAGTCAGCCCACCCAGCACAAGGAGGCACACCCAGCACGTGGCTGTGTTGTGCCCCCCTCCCAGGCCCCCATTAGTGATGGCCTTCCCATCCTGACCAGGAAGATGCTTTAGCCATGGAAAACATGAGAAGGGCGCATGGTCCAGTGTGGCTGGACGTCCAGCCCCTTTCAGGGAGGACCATCTGAGGGGTGAGGGAGCCCTGCTGGGACAAGTCCCCTTGATGCCTCTGAATCCCTGGTGGGTGGGAGGCCCCACCGGGAAAATTTGCTGATGGTCACTTTGAATCCAGGGTTGGCCATCAGTCACTAGATTCCACCAGTGCTGGTTACTCGACAACTGGGATCAAGTGACCACTGAGGTTGGCCAAACTGGGGACCAGCAGTGCACAAAGCTTTGAGTTTGGAATTATGTCAAAAACCAGAAAAACCCTAGTTCTGACTGCCATATAAAAGTTCCTTTGGTGCACCAACAAGCAACCAAAGCGGCCTAACCAAAGCAGGAAAGAGGTTTAGAGCACTAACAAGCACCAAACATTTCACCTACTTATTGGTTATGCATGACTTCATAATTGGTCCAACCCAATCACATGAAAACTCCTTCAGAAATGAGCACCCCAAAAAGACCACTGGTATGCGAGGTATGCAAACCCTGAAATAACCTTTATTATTTTCAAAAATGAAAAGGGACCTGCCAACCAGAGCTCAGCTGGGGAGCAACTGACAACGCTCCCCAGAAGGGACATGATAAGGTAAGGATTCCAAACTGAGGTTTGGAATGGGTGGTGCGCCTTATAAAGGAAGCGCTTTGGGGCCCTCACCCAAGCTATCAATTAGGCTTGCAGAAGCCTAATTAACAGCTCAGGCGAGGCACAACCCAGCATCTGAAATGACCAAACCTAAAAATGTTTTATAAACGATCTGACTCAAATTTGGAAAAATCCTAATCCAAGTCATAATGTAATGAACAGAACAAAAAAACCATTTGTTACAGTAATTTATTAGGAATAAAATGTGGGGATTTATAACTAGTTTAGTGATTTTACAAAACCCTCATTAATGGTGGCAATTATTGCCCTACACAAAAACTAACCTTTATGGGCTGACTTCTGAACATAGCAGGTCCCAAACCTTAGTCATTCCGATAAATCAACCTTTACTGTCAAGAGAGTATCTGTAACTCTCTCGTTCCCAGCAAGGTGATGTGGGATGCAAACCCACATTGCTAGGGAACTAGCTGTTAGAAGAATGGGATGACAAGCACCTTGAGCAGTGCCCGTGTAAAAGGTACCCCAGGCAAGTGTATAAATAGCAACATAAAATACCAGGTAAGTAAGAAACAACACTGCTTGAGTGGACCCCAGAGAGGCGTCCATAATCAAGTGTGGCTTGATGTCAGGGGCTTTGTGTGCCTCGATCTGGAGGGACCTGGCGGCCTGCAGGTGCCTCTGGGATTTTGGTAAATTGCGAGATAAGGTAGTGGCCCACATGGTTGGAGACCTCCCCAAAGAGGTCCACCACCAGGGTTGCCTAAAGAACCATTGGAAAAACGTAAAATAACAGGGTGTTTTTATTAAGAAAGTCAATCAACAAGGAGTGTTGATCACAAAAACCTATTTAAAATGAATCAGGAAATTTGGGTTCTGCGGAAATGCGCCCAAGCCTTGATGTTCCAATAAACAGATGCTTCCGTCCGTTTTGGTAAAATATACCAAAAGTGCCTTCATTCAAGTAATTGATTGAAGCCTTATTTTACCAGAAGTCAAAATCTCATAGCTGGAGCGGGACTCGAACCCTTGCTCTCCAACCTAGCTAATCAAACCATTCTTATTCAAAACGTAAATTGTTTGTTTTAGGGCCTGAGCTGAAGTAAGAGGCTGGGCGTTTTTCACACCCTTAATATCAACCTGGGCTTGCTTGGCTTGCACCCAGCGTTGATCTAAGGTGTGCTTCAGGTCAGGAAGGGCCTGAAGCTTCATCTTCTGGGCCTTCTGTCGCCCAGCCTTGTCCCTAGCATCAGTGCCTACTATCATGTCATCCAACCATGACACTACCCTCTCCTCCTTCTTGGGCTCCACCCCCTCCAGGGGCGTTTGCTAAGGAGAAGTTCTTATGTGCTGGTGGCAACTTCATAGCAGCAACGGCTGGCTTTGGATGAGATCCTGCCACCTTGGGGAAATGATTATGAAATGATTCAATCAGGTCTTGGGCATGTACACAATCCCGTGCTGGAACCCAGCTGTTCTCTGCTGCGTCAAACCCTTTCCATGATACCAAGTACTCAAGGCGTCGTTTAACCCAGCAGGAGGCTAATATTTCCTCTACTTCCCATTCCGGTGCCCCATCCACAAGATAAGACTCAGGGGTCACAGGAGGAGGGCCCTCAAACAGGGTCAACTTGTTTTCATGGAAGGCGGAGAAGATCTGAAACGCTGAGGGAAGATCCAAATGGTATGAGGCATGTTTCACCTTTCTAACTACCCAGTAAGGACCAATCCTCTTGGGACCCAGTTTTTTGCATGGCTGCTTGATAGGGATGTTGCGAGCATCAAGCATCACGAGATCCCCTTCCTTGTATGCTGGACCCACCCGGCGCTTTCCATCAGCATTCTCCTTATAAACCAGCATAGCCGCCTCCAAACTTGTAGACACTCATTGATGGACCTTCTTTAGAGTCTTAGCAAAGTCCAGCACCGCTTCCACTTTAGAAACACAGCTGGGCTCCATGTTAAATGCAGGGTTAAAGCTGTGGTTAGCAAAAAAGGTGAACAACCGATTGAGGAATGCAAAGTGTTGTTGTAACTAAACTGGGCCATGGGAAGGTGTGGAACCCAATCTGAATGGTCTGCGGTGGTGTAACAACGCAGAAATTGTTCCAAGCACTGATTCACTCGCTCAGTCTGCCCATCTGATTGGGGGTGATATGCCGTTGAATGGCAGGGGTGGATCTGAAGAGTCTTACACAACTCTTCCCAAAAGACAGAGGTGAACTGGGGTCCCCAGTCACTAATGATTTCTTGAGGAACCCCATGAAGTGCAAATACATGGGCGACGAAAAGCCTAGCCTTTTCAGCGGCAGTTATAGTTGTTCTGCAAGGAATAAAGTGAGAGAACTTTGTAAAGCGGTCCACCACCACCATGATTGCATCATACCCATCTGAAACGGGTAACACCACAATGAAATCCACTGATAAGGAAGTCCAAGGCCTTTCAGCCTTTTGGACTGGTACCAGCAACCCTGAAAAACTTTGACGATTGGGTTTCATTTGATTGCAAATCAGGCACTCTTTGCAGTACCGCCCTACCTGAACAGGCAAGCCCTTCCAATTGTAAGTGTGTCGTATCAACTCCAAGGTTTTTGATTTTCCTGGATGACCAACGGTGATTCCATCATGATGGCTCTGGATGATTTCCAGGCGCAGTGGTCCAGCAGGAACCCATAGGCGTCCCTGAAACCACACCATCTCATCCTTCATGTGATAACCCCTGGATAAGTCCTCCTGATTCAGGGCGCTCTTAGCTAGAACAACGGCATATTCAGCTGATAATGGCTGAGAAAGAACTACCTTCCTAAACATGCTATATTCTGCTGCATTTTCCAAAGGCATGAGCGCTGGCATATGTAACGTGGACCTAGGAAGTTGAGGCAGAATCATACTTGGGGGAATCATCAACCGAGTGTTGTGAATCTCTACCTCCTTTGGATTGGGAGCCAAAGCAGGGTTGCGGCTCAAAGCATCCGCCAAACCATTCTCCTTGCCCTTGGTGAACTCATAGGAAAATGTAAATAGGGCAAGGGTCTCATGCCAACGCGTCTGACGTGGTGTTAAAACATGTAGAGCATGGTAGTACAACAGGGCTCAGTGGTCAGTGCGTACCCAAAATGGTTGGGAAGAGCCATGTAAGTGGTGACGCCAATAAATCAACGCCTCCACCACTGCTAATAACTCCTTGTCATAAAAGGCGTAGTTTAACTCATGTAGAGACATTTTCCTAGAAAGTTATCCCACTGGATGCTCAGACCCACCTTCCCCCACTTGTAACAGGGCAGCTGCAGTGGCAAAGTTGGAAGCACCTGAGGACACAATGAACTCCTTGGCAGGGTCAACATGGCGAATGATGGATGCGGATAACAAGGTGCACTTCACCGCTTGGAAAGCATCCTCCAGAATGGGGGGACCACTGAAGCACCTTAGCCCCGCTAGCCTTATATAAGGGGGCTTCCACCTCAGAGAGACTGTATGTGAACTTCTTGAGGAACGTACACATCCCCAAAAAACTCCTCAATTCCTTTACAGAGGTGGGGGTAGGCCACTCCTGAATAGCCTTTTCCTTGTCTGGAGTTATCATATGGCCCTGGTCAAAAACGACGTTGCCCAGAAAAGTAACCTGGGACTTGAAGAATTCGCATTTACTAATCTTGAGGGTAAGGCAAGCAGCCCTCAATCTCTCCACTACTTGTTAAAGGTGAACTGCATGTGACTCAGGATCAGGGGAAAACACCAGAATGTCATCCATGTAGGCAACCGCACATACCCCCAACAAGTCTCCCATCGCAGCATCAATGCGGCGTTGAAAGATGGTAGGGGCATTCTTAAGCCCAAAGGGCATAACCCAGAAACTGGAAAATCCTTTTCTGGTACGGAATGTGGTTAACCATTCCTGGCCCTTCTTTATCCGGATTTGATAGAACGCATTGAGGCAATCCATCTTGAAGAAGACCTTTGCTTTCTCCACATAACGCGCAATCTGGGAATCTAAAGGGATGGAATGAAGGTCGGGTACCATCACATTGTTTGAGTTCCCATAATTGACACATGGACGTAAAGTTCCATCTGCTTTCTCCACAAAAAGCAGTGGGGAGCAAACTGGGGAGGTACGCTGAAAGATGGCACCCTTAGCCAACTGCTCCTTCACCCATACATCTAGAACCTCCTCCTCCCAGACAGTCAATGGGTATATGGGAGAAGAAATATGCACCAGATCCACAGTAAGTTTAAATTCACAATCAAAATCGGAATGTTCTGGTAGCGTACTAGCTGAAGCTGCATCAAAGGAAGATGTCAACTCCTTCAAACAAGAAGGTAAGGAAAGTTCCACAGGGGGCTTCAGCAAAAGGGCAAGATATGAACTGGGAATACTGGGCCAATGGGGTAATTTACCTGGGGCGTTATCCCCTGACAAAGGAATGATTAACTGGTGGCCGTTAGTTAAAAACAAGGTTAGAGTGTTTTCTTTTAAATTTGTTCTGACATCAAACTTTCGCCACCAATCAACCCCCAAAATGATGGGAAACAAGAGGTTTTTGATAGCTTGAAACTGGTCAGACAATAGACAAGAACCTATTTTGGAAATTGACTGGCTCCATGATATTCAGTGTGGGAATACCTTGAGATGCCCCACCCCTAACCATACCACCTGGTGAGTAACTCAACTCAAGGTAGTCAGCAAGATTTTGATCAATAAAGTTATTTGAAGCACCAGTATCCACCAAAATCGTTGTGCTGAATTTTCCATAAGAGGATGTAAGGGTAGCAGTCAACAAGAAATATCCAGAATGGGATTTATTCAACGCAGAAAATGCCATCAACTCACCAGAAAATTCTTCCTCTGACTTGAACAAGCCATCAGGGTATGTTTTGGAATCATAGAAGGGGGAAGGATAGTGGGCCACTCTTACTACTGAGGCCACATATCCCACCCTACCTTCTGCAGGTGCATAGACATCTTTATATTTATGGCGCAGTTCCTTCTCCACTTCCTGGGAACCCCTAATCATAGTAGGGGTCAAGCGAGGGTTCTCAGAAGTAATCTGATAAACTGAAATTGAGTCCTCCTATAGACCATATGAGCAAATAAATGGTTCGTTTTGAGATAAATTGCTTGTATTATAAAATGCATTTTTTTGTTTGAACAAACCCTCATTTGTTTTGAGGGTTCAGTGTGCATCGTTATCCAGGGCCATCACCCCCAAGCCTGGAGCCAATGCCTTGGCGTGCTCCTTGGAAATGTGTTGGGGAGAAAAAATGATAACAGAATCTTTTCTTTGTTAAGTGCGGGTTCAGACCCTATGATGTTCCCAATTTCTGCCGAGATGGGGAGGAAATCAGTGGGAAGCATCTCACGTTTCAAGGAAAACTCACTAGTTGAGGAGGCAGTATTTATAGGGATGACCATGGGTGACATCATCACAGCGGAATCAACTGAAACTGTTACATCATTCTTGGGGCTAGACCCCTGTGCAGTTCCAAATTTGAAAGACATCAAAGGATTTGAAGGATAAGATTCCCTCATTTCCAAAGGCGCACGCAACTTTTTGGCACCCATATTTATATGATTTAATCTGATGATGACCAAATTACCTGGCCCCTTCCAGGTTGGGGCGGAGAAACTACCCCAAAGGATTTTGACAAGATGATTGAATTTGGAAGGAGGTGACTGCCAAATCAGGGAGTTTCTTATTGATATATCCAAGGTCAAATGGAGAAATGACGTTTTAACCTCATCGGTTAAGGGAAAAGCCTGGGCTTTTTTGCAGAATTTGCTAAAAGTAGACCTTCATCAGATGACCCACTTGACGCAGAGAAAAGAACTCAAAGAAGGAATGGAAAGAGGCTTCATTAGGTCGATTCTGCTCTAAGACCAGTTCCAAACCCCCTATTGCATTCCACAAGAGAGGCTGGGTGCAGAGTACTGCAAAAACCCAGTCCCCAGCCTCAGGAAACAACTGGACAATAGATCCAATCCTCAAAAAAGTGGATGGGAACCAGACGAATTGTCTTTGTTTAATGAGGGTTTCAGTTCCAGGAAGCTAAGGCCTGATGAATTTCTGAGTAAATCTCAGGAGAAAGGTGGGGAATCAAGATCTTAGGATCGCAAAAAGTCTGAGACCACCAGGTATGAGCAGGAAGGGTGGGTACTTCCCAGTTGGTAGTTACAAGAATAACGCTGAGATGCACCAGTACAAAACCAAACGAGAAAACTGTGGTGAGCACCATTGTGGCAGTGACAAATGGCCAGCGCACCCAATTTACTAATAAAGAAAGTCCCACATGGATAATCCTAATGCACATATAATAAAAGGGTTGATCGACTAATGTCAAGAGAGTATCTGTAACCTCTCATTCCCAGCAAGGTGATGTGGGATGAAAACCCACATTGCTAGGGAACTAGCTGTTAGAAGAATGGGAAGACAAGCACCTTGAGCAGTGCCCGTGCAAAAGGTACCCCAGGCAAGTGTAAAATAGAAACATAAAATATCAGGTAAGTAAGAAACAGCACTGCTTGAGTGGACCCCAGAGGGGCGTCCATAATCAAGTGTGGCTTGATGTCAGGGGCTTTGGGTGCCTCGATCTGGAGGGGACCTGGGCGGCCCGCAGGTGCCCCTGGGATTTTGGTAAATTGTGAGATAAGGTAGTGGCCCACATGGTTGGAGACCTCCCCAAAGAGGTCCACCACCAGGGTTGCCTAAAGAACCATTGGAAAAACGTAAAATAACAGGGTGTTTTTATTAAGAAAGTCAATCAACAAGGAGTGTTGATCACAAAAACCTATTTAAAATTAATTGGGGAAATTTGGGTTCTGCGGAAATGCGCCCAAGCCTTGATGTTCCAACAAACAGATGCTTCCATCCGTTTTGGTAAAATATACTGAAAGTGCCTTCACTCAAGTAATCAATTGAAGCCTTATTTTACCAGAAGTCAAAATCTCATAGCTGGAGCGGGAATCAAACCATTGCTCTCCAACCAAGCTAATCAAACCATTCTTATTCATTACATAAATTGTTTGTTTTAGGGCCTGAGCTGAAATAAAAGGCTGGGCGTTTTGCACATCCTTAGTATCAACCTGGGCTTGCTTGGCTTGCACCCAGCGTTGATCTAAGGTGTGCTTCAGGTCAGGAAGGGCCTGAAGCTTCATCTTCTGGGCCTCCTGTCGCCCAGCCTTGTCCCTAGCATCAGTGCCTACTATCATGTCATCCAACCATGACATTTACAGGCTTGTAGCTATCCCTTGAGCTCAGGAACTAATTTCCCACTTATAAGAAGCCATATCACCTAGGTAAACCTACAAACTACCATCAGTCTTAAGTGTTAAAATACTTTTGTAGTTTTTTTAAATGCCTACTCAATTATCAAAAATAAAAATAAAATACAAACAATCATCCTTGAAGTCAATCACAAGTAATACAAATATATATGTAATACTTAAAAATGGATGATTACCTTTAGCATCAATCACTGGCAGATACACAAATACTTAAAAGACCAACAGAAACTCTTTACACTACTCTGGAATTGACCAAAACTCAAAATAGCTTGAAACTGAAAATATGACTAAATACTTGAAACTAAAGTAAATTATTAAGCAATTTTCTTTGACAAATTTAATCAATAATATGGAATTCATTTTAAAACTAAAGTTGAGACCCTTCAAAAATAGAAAATATATTTGCAACTATGCCAAATTAATAGATCATAGTAGTCATAATTGAAAGAATAATATGATTAAAATGTCAGCATAAGTCCCGCTGAACCAGATTATATACATCAAGAATAGCTCCTGTACTGAAAGCTAAAATTTTCAGAGATTCATCAATTTATTTATCATAAAAATGATAGAGAGGCGTTGGGACCATCTAGTACTAAAAAAATGATAGAGAGGCGTTTATTACAGATTTTTTCCAGAAGGGTCATAACAAAAAGCATGGAAAAATTTGTTTTGAAGAAATTGATGGCAGCACTCAATCAAACTAGTAACGTTAAATGTGAAAAGTTTTGTATGATTTGTTGCTGAAGAATTTTAGACAGATCAATAAATTTCCAGTGACGCCTATCACCAGAGAAATCAATGGCTGAGCATAATAGAACTGTTAGCATCCAGCGCTGCAAAAACTGATGGAATTGGATCCAAACCTAAAATCAATTTCTATAATAATTAAAATAAAAGTGATAAGGCAATAATATTAATATTAATATATATACCATATTTCATATTTCATTCATCATTTTTTATATCTTTATATCTTTTAATTTTTCTTTTTTTAAGGGAGAATACCCCAGTGGTAGAGTATGAACTCAATACCACTGCTTCCCCGAGTTCAATCCCAGTAGATGAACTTTGGGTAGATGATGCTTATGACTGTGTTGGTTTTGTGTATCAAAGCCCTAAACTGAGATAGCAAATAGCAAAGGCAGTACGTGGAGTTCCTGGCCTATCATACACCATGCATGGTTTTTTTGGGTTTTAACCTTATTTACCATTTTCTTACTTCCCTTCATTAGTGTTTTATTGTCACCAGGTCAGCCCACCTCAAATATAATTTAAAATTTAAAAATTTAAAACTTTAATTAATTTTTCCCCTTCTTTATAACATTCAATTTATATATTGAGTCCAAATTGGCATCTTTAAGATGGTGCTCTAGGCATGTGGTACTGTGCACTCAAAAATGGCAGGCAAAGTTGCTGAGATCAAGAAGCATGTGGAACAATTTTGTGAACTGTGAACTCATAGCACAGTTGTTGGTATCTGTTGGGATACTTTGAACTCTCTGAAGGTTAGAGCCTTAAAAAGCTGTTTGTTTATTAGTTGTCATGATTCCAATATAACTGGATGACGATTGTGGACAGCAGGGCGGAATCTGCTGAACATAGTATCAATTACAATTATTTGAGTGCCTCAAGATGAGGCGATATTGGGATTTAACGGGTTTTTATTGGATATAATGGGTTTTATTGGATTGCCTCTATATAAGGCAATAAGGTGATAAGGTGATGTCAATATTCAGCAAATATGAATTAAATTGCCTACAATTAGGGTGACAGAGGATTAGAGAATAACAAGCTGAATTCAAGGAGAATTGGTGGAATAGAATAGCCCAAGACATGAGAAGCAGTATCGCCTGAAGCTGCTGTATATAAGTGAGATGGGCGATTGAGAGAAGTTGGTTTTAGCATAGAAGAGATGGGACAGCAAAAGGTAGTTGTATTTATAAAAAATTAACAAAGAATTGATTAGGGGCAATTGCTCCTATTTTAAGTATATTTTCAAGTGTGTCCAAAGGACTGACAATCCTCACATCTTCCATCTGTTGCTCAGTGGGTTTGAACTGTGTGAATAACCTGATGGATACTAATGATACCATCTGAGATTATAACAGTGGTGCTCACTACAGGGGGCCCACTGATCAACCACCTAACACTCCAGAACTCCAGTCGCTGGCCATACCTTACCCAAGATGTGTTGTTGGGGAGTCTTCACGAAACACCACACCAGCTGGATATGAGGAACTCAAAGATACCTTGGACGCGGTGCTCAAAAACCAAGATGAACTTCTTCAAGAACGAGATGTTGTCATGCACCAAATTGATAGTACATTTAGCCAAATGCAAATCTTGGGACTACAAAACAAAGAACTCGCTAAATGATTGAATAATACCACCAAGAGGCTGCAGTTCACAGAACAAAGATTGACTAATACTTCTTGGTCTTCTTGCTGGGACAATGATGACTATCAAGAAGAGGCATCATATGAGGACAAATATGATGCTGGTCAGAGCTACTACACCCAAGATGGTAGTACTGGATATGCATATGAGTTGGAACAACACTCCCTCAAGTAATGGAATTACTACCCATGGCAGAAGGTCATGCTACCCCTGAAATGGTGGACATCCCAACTTCCACTAATCCAGCTCCTCATTGAGAATCCTCTTTTGGATCTCAGTCTGTTCCTCAGTATGGCTCAAAACCCTGTGAATGAGATTAATGGTTAATATCAAAAAATTACCTCCATTTGACTGCAATGGAACATTCATGGGTTCTTCAAACAGTTTGAATTTGTGGCAGAAGGAGCTACTGATAGACGGAAAGCTAAGTTTTTGATATCTTCCTTGGATGTAGGAAGCGCTGATCAGGTCACCTGTTACCTCCCAAGTAGTTCTGTCACCTATAAGGATGTATAGGATACTGTACTATGCCTGTTTGGGGGAACTTCAAAGATGTCGCAGTGGAAAGCAGAATTCTTACCAATTGGATTCAATCAAAATGAGACGCTCCTAGAGTTTGCTGATCTATTCAAGACAGAAGCCCATGTTCTGATTGTAGCTGGGTACTTAGTGGAAGCCGACGTGTGCATTGCCATGTCCTCCGCAGTGAAGCCATATCACAAACTTCATAATGTTATTTCACCACTTCTGTATGATGACGTAACTCTTTTTAAGATTGTACAATTTTTGCTTTGTGTGTCCCCTAACTTTCTGCCACCAAATATGGAATGGAAGACTACCGCTGCTACTGCACTCCTTATTCAGGAGAATACTCTCATCCACCTCCAGCTCCATTTAACAATCCTCAGCCTTTTCTATAACTCTACGCCTCGTCCATGGCCGAATTATACTCAATAGTTTAATCAGCGTCAATGGGCTGGCCATGAAAACTGTCAGCAACCCAGTTATCGACCAGGATCAGATATGCTGACCATCAACAATCAGCTTTCTGACCTGGGACTGGTTATGCAGAATGACCCCAAACTTTCTGGTCTGGACCCACTTATGATAATCAAGGACGTGGCTCTTATGGGTTTAACTGCTACAAATGTGGTTGCCCTGGTCATTTGGCAAAATTCTTCCATAACCGCCATGTGAACTATGTACACCAAGATCAAAACTATCAGGGAAAAGATGGAGTGGAGTAGAGATGGGACCCTCTACCTCCACGATACCCACTCAAAATGTCCCTGAATCAATAGTAGTATACCCTGCAAAAGTCCCTCAGTACGATGACAGAATTTTATATCAGCTGCTGGTTGGAGGATTAAACATAGTAACCCGAGCTCAAGCCAAGGCAGCAGTGGAAGAAGAGTCCCACGAACAACTGAAGCTATATGCCTGTCAAATGCTTGATCAAGCTTCCTCAGACCAACTTGATTCTGCCGCAGATGCGCCAACTCTGAAAGGAGTAAACGTCGCCCTTCTGGTAGATGACATTGTCAAAGAATACCCCCAAGTCAATGAGGGGATAATGAATTTTCTTGGGAAAAGAGAGTCCATAAATGCTCACATATTAAACAGTCAATATTCTTCTTATTCTGAGTGTACATACTGTGATATTTTTGTAGGGAAAAACAGAGTTTGCGCTATAATTGATACTGGTGCTCCAGTCAACATAGTGTCTACTAAATTAATGGCAAAGTTGACGTTGAAACCTTATGTGGACCATCAAATGGTTTATGGAACTGCTGGAGCTGTAAGCACTGTCTCTGAGGGGGCTTACAGCGAGCTACCTCTGCGCTTTGGGTCCATTGTTGTTGTAGCCCCAGAAATTGTGCTGCCAAATGAAGACTATGACCTTCTAATTGGGACCACTTTCCTGCGCCGTTTTGGAGCTGTTTTTAATATGACGGAGGAGACCCTCACCATTCTGGGTCAGCGGATCCCAATCTACTTTACCACTAGTGGAGTACCGAAGGATCTGGTGCATATGAGCCTTATCAACCTTGCCTATAGTGATGGGGTGAGGCCAGTTCGCTACCACCAATTAAAGCGCAAGACTTGGGCCCTTTCCCAGCAGATATATGAATATCAAGGGATACCTCTTCAAGCGGCAGGGCCTATATCTATCCCTTCTGGCCATCAAGTCTTAGTGAACACCAAGTTAGAAGTGGAAGTGCCAAGTGGGTTATATGGGGAAGTCATTGGGCTCTATCATCAAACATGGTTTGAGCCGCATGCGGCTCCAGGGATTATACTTCTGGGACATGGGAGATCAAGGTTTTGTTAGCAAACCTTCAGAGCGAACCAATGTAAATCCGCTGCCACCAAACTGTAGCGTATCTACATCTGATTCCTAAAGATGAGGTCCGCCAGGTTCATGATTTCAGATCATTAGATAAATTTGGTCTACCAGCCAAGACACCAGCCAACATACTAATGGTGGTACTGCAGATTAATTTAACTGGATTATTGGAAGAACAAAAAGACCAAGAAATAGCTTTATTTCAGAAATATAAGAGGATTTTTACTGTCAACATTCATGATTTAGTGTGTGTTTGGGGGGTGGTCCATCGAGTAGACACCAGAGATCATCCTCCTATAATGTCTTGGCTGATCCACTGATCATAGGCAGTGGAGAACATGGATACTGAGGAAATAGACAAGTTGTTAGAGCAAGGGACGCTCAAACTGTCCAAAAGCCCGTGGGATTCGACTGTTCTAATTGTAAAAAAAAGGATGGCACCAACCGCGTAGTAATAGACTACCAGAAGCTCAACAGTATTACAAAAAAGGACTCATATCCCTTTCCAAGAATCAACAATTCTCTGGACCAATTAGGGGAGCCCGTTACTTTTCTGCGATGGACTTGATATCAGGTTACTGGAAAATCGAGTTACCCTGGCAGAACAGGAAAAATGCACTGTGATCACCTCTAAAGGCCTTTTTCAACCAACACGGATGCCTCAAGGGCTGTGCAACGCCCCAGCTACGTTTCAGCGAGCCATGGACACTATTCTTGGTGACCTGATACTGCCATGTGTCCTTGTATACCTTGACGATACAAATATTCTCTCAAACTTTTTCAGAGCATCTCGACCACCTTGAAGAAGTATTCTGCCAGCTGGCTGAGGCAAACATTAAAATTAAACCTCGAAAAGGTAACTTCTTCAAAGATCAGCTGGAATACCTGAGGTTTGTGGTAGACTCTAAAGGGCTAAAACCACAGCCAGCTAAGGTGGAAGCCATCAGCAAAATGACTACTGCTAATATTAAGCATGACATACAGGTATTTTTGGGAATGTTCAGTTACTACCAGCGCTTTATCCCTAATTTTAGCTGTATTGGGGGCCACTATTTGAGTTGTTAAAAAAGGACGCTAAGTTCAAATGGACAGGACATCACCAGTCCGCTTTTGATACACTCTTTACAGCGTTGATCAGTGCACCAATGTTACAATATCCAAACTTTGATTGGGAGTTTATCGTTCAAATGGATGTATCTCTCTCTCTGCAGTTGGGGTTGTACTTTTTCAGAAAGATGATGAGGGAGAGGAACATCTGGTAGTGTACTGTAGTCGAAGTCTTAACTGTCATGAGCGTAATTATACTGTGACTGAGTGGGAGTGTTTAGAAGTGATACGCATATAAGCAATTCAGAGTCTATCTGCATGGGGTAAAGTTTAAAGTTGTGACAGATCACGCGTCATTACATTGGTTGCAGAACCTCAAAGAACCTGAAGGCTGTTTGGCTTGATGGGCTCTTAAGTTGCAGGCTTATGATTTTGAATATTCTCCATCAGCCAGGAGTAAAGCATCAGAACGCTGATTGTTTATCTCATTTACTGACTATTGCTGTGACAACAGACCTCAGTGACGTGATGTATGATAAGATGCTCAGCGGAAAATATGACGATGAACTGCCCCAAGTAATCAAAGTGTTAAATGAGATGCACACGAATACCTTCCAAAGGAATGAGGAACTGTACAAGCGGATTGGTGATTCTACATTGAATTTTCCGCACCCCTCAGCACAACCGGGAATCATTATGAGCACGCACAAGGAAGTCAGGCATGGTGGAGTGTGCAAGGCTATGGAGTTGTTATGCCCCAGTACTATTGGGAAGGCATGAGCTTCGATGTGCTCAAAATATTTCCTGTTGCCATCAGTGCCAAGTGGAGAAGCCATTTTGTCATATGACGTCATATCAGTTAGTGAAACCACATTACACTTGGCACACGGTTTCCCTCGATGTTGTTGGCCCCTTGCCAACTGGAGCCAACCATTGTAAGTACATTCTTGTGGCTATTGACCACTTGACTCGGTGGGTTGAAGTGAGGGCGATAAAAGACTTGGGGGAAGTTATGGTGGCCAGGTTCATGATGGAATGCGTTATTCAGTGGCATAGCTGCCTTAGTTTATTCTCTCTGATAACATAACCAACTTCACCTAGCACACCTCCCCCAGACTAATGAGCTTATGGGAATCCGTGGGGTTCTGAAGACCACATACCACCCTGAGTCCAACAGAATGGTCAAAAGGGTGAATAGAACTCTGGTGAACATACTATGAATTTTAGTAACGGATCAACCTTCTGATTGGAGCTCTCTCCTTTCTACTGCCATGTTTGCCTATATATTTAGTTACCATTCCGCCACGGGGAAGAGTCCCTTCCAACTATTATATGGCCAACAACCAGCTCTTCTGGCGTTGCTTAATTCATATGTAGAAAACACCAGCGGACTGGAACCCCACCGCTATTTGACTAACCTCGTGAAAATTTTGATCAAACTGCAAACTGAAGCATATTCCTTCAGCTTAGCCAAGAAGATCAGAAATCAGGCCGCTGATCAGATACGTCAAAGCGGGCTGGCGCCATTCAAGGAAGGTGATATGGTTCTCTTTCACAACCAACATAGATTCAGGTGGAAACACAAGCTGGCCAGTAATTGGATAGTCAGTTTGAATTTATAGAGAAAACTGGAGTCAACGCATATACCATCAAGGATCCTACAAGTGGTCAGATCATTACCCAAGTACATGCAAAGTTCCTCTGACCTTACAAACAATAGGATTTTATCATCCGGTCAAGGAGGGGGTAATGTCATGATTCCAATATGACTGGATGATAATCATGGACAGCAGGGCGGAATCCGCCAAACATAGTATCAATTATGATTATTTGAGTGCCTCAAGATGAGGCGATATTGGTATTTAACGGGTTTTTATTGGATATAATGTGTTTTATTAGATCGCCTCTATATAAGGCAATAAGGTGATAAGGTGATGTCAATATTCAATAAAACAAAGTAAATCGCCTACAATTAGGGTGACAGAGGATTAGAGAATAACAAGCTGAATCCGAGGAGAATTGGCGGAATAGAATAGCCCAAGTCATGAGAAGCAGTATTGCCTGAAGCTGCTGTATATAAGTGAGATGAGCGATTGAGAAAAGTAGGTTTTAGCATAGAAGAGATGGGACAGCAAAAGGTAGCTGTATTTATAAAAAATAAATAAAGAATCTATTGGGGCAATTTCTCCTACTTTAAGTATAATTTCAAGTGTGTCCAAAGGACTGACAATCCCCACATCTTCCATCTGTTGCTCAGTGGGTTTGACCTGTGTGAATAACCCAATGGATCCTAACAATACTGTCCGAGCTTATAACACTAGTTAAAAAAAAAGAGGAATTTAATAGTAATAATGTTCCATAAGGCAATTATTCTTGGTGGGTGGACTTCATGGAGGCAATCTCTGTTTGTGGAACAGGCTAAATCTCTGTAAAAACTGGCAAAATAATCTATATAAAAATAACTAGGCAATCTGAAGGTATCTTTATTAGTTAAAATTAGAGACATTATAGTTCAGTGAGATATTCAGGATCACTTAGGTAAGCTTTGTGTGAGAATTGGAATTGAGTTGGATATGGAGACCTCTTAGTCAGTGCAGCGGATTGCATAGGGCTTTCTTTGTAGTTGACCCTTTCTTGCCAGGGCAGCAGACATTGTTGACCTCCAAATGACAAGATATTCATCCAATGAATTGGCATCCTTGTTAATTGAACTGGCTTATTCTTCCAAGGTTTAAAATTTTATTTTCTCTTTAAGGAGTTCATTGTTTAAATCAGTATCAATACTTATCAAATAAGTGGAGCTCATTCACCCATGTTGTGACTCAGGTCACGGATAAATCTTGCTCATATTCATACAATTCCCATGCTTCCCAACAATGCCCCCTCAAGATCTTGTTGAAGAGAGACATAATTTTTGAAAGGAATCTGTAATGCACCTAATTAACAACAGCACCCTACTTCACAGATGCATTTGAATATTCAGGACCCCAGTAGTATATCACTTGATATGGGTCTGAACACAGAGTGTCAAGCTTATGAACATGTCTCCAGGCCAGTGATGGTAGAATAGGACGAGGTCCCCTAATTAAAATTTAGCAAAACTAGCCACTGGGCGTTCCATTGGTTAGCTTCCCATTATTAAATAGCACCCATGGATTTAACGACCAACACTTGTAATCTATACAACTCCTCATACAGACCTCATATGGCTAGGTCAGTGATTTACAGCGTGGAAGTTTCCAGTATAGGCTTTACACTAGAGGGCAAAACTAGTTCTCTTCCATAAAGGGCTCAGAAAGGTAAAATTTGGATAATTTGATGATAACTAATGTAATATGCTAGTAAGGCGCTGGTAAGTATTTGTTCCATCTTGAAGGATTGGAGGAAGCCATTTTGTGAAGGATGAAAACTAAGGAACCATTTGCTTGCTCAACAGCCCTGTTGGTAGACGGGTGGTAAGGGTCATAATAGAATGATAAGACCCATTAGAATATTAAGTTTGGAAATCACGCTGGAAATAAAATTGGTACCATTATAAGATAGCAACACCTTGGGATTACTATGGCAACTGAAGACCTGCTTCAGCAAGAAGAATGCGGTAGCTTTGGAAGTTGAGGAGGCACTCTGATATCCTCAACCTATATCTTAAAGTGATCAACTGGAGCTTAATAAAAAGGTGGCCATACATCGCCATAGGAAAGAGTCCAATAATGTCAATGCTAACTGTGGCAAATGGGGCTGCCAAACCCATGATGTGATTTTGGTATAGTAAATTGGGAGCTTCTGATTAGCACAAGTAAAGCAAGATTTGATAACATCCTGGGCTTTTTCTATAATTTCTTTTAGGTAGCAGCGGTTTCTAGCCATCAGTGGGTTTTCTTTACTGCGTTATGCCCTAAGGCTATAGGAGCCTCAAGGGAAAACTTTGTCTAAGTAGAGGGTCAAACATACTTTAGCCAAGAGAGGTCCTAAATTGCTTATATAACAATCCATGCTCAACTTGAGCCTGTGCAACCATTTTCTTCAAGCGCTGCTGAGTTGTCAATGGTTCCTGATTTCACTCTTCCAGTTTCATAATGAGCTCATAGATCTGGTCCTCCTCAGAAGCATAAAGGGCCAGGATAGGTAAGCGGGACAATCCCGTCAGCATTCTGGTGTATCATCACTTGTGCGGTGGACTATTGAGAATTCATAGTTCAGGAGTTTAAGGGCCCATTTTTCCAATCTCCATTAGGGCCTTTCATCTGTTTGTAGCCACCGTAGAGAGTCATAATCCTTCACTAAGGTGAAAGATTTTCATACAGAAAAGGAAGAAAATGTTTGATGGCCAGTAACATGGCTAGACACTCATGTTCAGTCGTGATGTAATTTTGTTCTGCTCAGGTTAAAGTCTTACTTGAGTAAGCTATGGGATGATCAACTTGCTTTGCAACAAGTTGGGCCAGAATGGCCCCCACAGCAACATCACTAGCATTAGTAAATAGAATAAAAGGTTTATCAAACTCAGGATGTACCAGAATAGTGGCCGCAGTCAGGGATTTCCATAAGACATCAAAGGACTGTTGTTGGGAATCTTCCCATCAGAAAAAACTCTTTATGGAAAAGATAGGTCAGAAGCTTGGAAAGCTTGGCAAAGTTCAGTATGAGTTTTTAGGAGTACCAACCTTTATGAGAAGAACCTGAATGTTATATAAATTGTTTGGTCAAGTCATCTTTTTGATAGCAACCGCCTTGTTGGGAAAAGGCAAAATCGCTTCTTAGGTGACCTTATGTCTGAGAAATTCCATCTTGGTCTTGAAGAAATGAAATTTGATGGGATTCAACTTTAGCACAGCAGAGTGCAGCTGCTCAAACAACTCCTTCAGGAGGGACAAATGCTGGTCAAAAGTGTGAGAACACAGTTATTTCATCCAGGTAGATCAGCACACATGACATATCCAGATCCCCCAACAGGCAGTCTATGGCTTGCTGAAAAGTGGACAAGGCGTTGCACATCCACTGAAGCATGCAAGTGGGTTTGAGTTGAACTTCACTCACTATAAGCGCGCATTTTTCCCAGTCATCCAGCGCAAGCTCTATCTTCCAGTACACGCTGGCGAGATCCATTGCAGAGAAAAACTGGGATCCAGCTAAAAGGTTTAAGGAGTCTTCAATACTAGGTAGTGAGTAGCTATCTTTAAAAGTAATGGCATTCAGCTGGTGGTAATCCATTACCACCCAATTCCATCTATCTTTAATTCTCACATGCACCAGCAGCGAGGCCAGGAACTTTGGGATGGTTTTAGCAGCTCAGCTTCCAAAAGCTGTTTAAATTCTTTTGAGACCTGGGCCTACTCAACTTTAGATTTATGATAGTGGTGAGCGAAAATTGAAGGAGCATCACCAGTAAGCGCTTGGTGTCGCACAACCTTCATTATCCCAGAATACTCTGGGACAGTGGTGAAAAAACCAACAAATTCTTTGATTAGAGCTTTGGCTGTTGTTGTTTATTAGTAAGTGTTCCACCAATTTCCGCTTCAACCTGAGCTATAGTAACATTTTCATCTATTTCTAAGTCTCGCAGGTCTCCACATCCCTAGATGGATCCAATCTGGTCAACTGGCAGCACCTGGACATATGTAACGGGCCTTTTTCGAGTTACCTGCATTGACTGATCAGTAAAGTTGGCCATCAAAACAGTCAATGGGCCCCGGTACATGGGATCCAGCACTCCAGGACAGGTAAGGGGATCTTAGATGATTGTATTTGTCTTTCCTTGAATTTCCAATAAACGGCCTGGTAGTATGGTAATTTGGAGGCCAGTTTTCACTAGAATCTTCGATTTAGGTGGTATGACTGCATGGCCAAGCGCATAAATAAGCATCACTTCCTTAGCCTCTCAACTGGAAGGCCGCAACTTGGTTTTTGGTCTAACTACCTGATACTATAGCAACTCAATGTGGTCCAGGTGTTCCAGTAAGCAACATCGTGGTTTCTTCATCCTTTCTCTCTAGGAGCTTCTTTCACAACCAGAGGAATGCGGTATATTAATATAATAAATTATATTTCTTTGAGGCTTATTTGAGATTAAATTCAACCAGGAACTGGGTGCCAATAAGTAAGTCGTAACCATCATTTTCAACACAATGGCGGCAGCCATTGCAACAAAAGAGCCAAATTATGAGGTAAGGAGTAGAATGCCCCAGGGATTGGATCTGGTGAGGTCCCGCCATTCTGTAGTCTATGGAGTTATTCTGGTCCAGAGCAACCTTTATCCGTTTGACCAGCCATGAGGAAATGACGTTAATGGGGAGCTGGTGCCAGTGATTGCCAAGATCTTCACGATGTGAATGAGAGCCTCTACTTGAGTAACTTTGGTGCTAAAATGGGGAATCAAGTAAATTTAGTTTAAAGAGGGAGAGGTCCATGGAAGACAGAGTAAGAAGAAGTTAAGTCTTTATTCAAAACCATAGAATATGGAACTTCCAATTCTTCAGGTTTCTCCAGAATTTAACATTCAGTGCACGGAGTAATGGTAGGTCGAGGTTGAGGCGTAGTGTCATTAGAAGAGGGTGCCTCACACCCTAAGATGATTCCTCTTTTCCCAACTCATTGGCTTGATTTTTCCAACATGAGCTCTCTTGGTGGACGAAAATTCTGCATAAGAGCATGGGTCATAGCATGATCTTGATCTCTGAAAACGTCCAACAGCATAGATATTGGGTTAGTTTCCTTTATTTAGAGCTTGGCGCACTTCTGGCTTAGGAAATTCCATTATAAACTCCTTAATGTTAAAAATAAATTTAAACATAATCTTGACATTCTGAGAATAGAGTACCAGATTAGTACTGTGTTGAAAAAAGCAGAGAGAACAGACACAATGTCATCATATAAAGTAACCCAATCGCAGATAGCTAGTGCTTAGATTCAATGATAAAAGCATCCAGCAAATCTAGTATGAGTTTCCCCTTATCTCATATGGAATTCTATGAGGGCCTGTTTACATTTAGAAAGGGATAATTACTTCCAAATTCTTTGATAAGAGCCTCCTTGATGGCCTTCCACGTGGTGTATGTTTTGAAATAAGAAATCATGATTTCATGTTTTACACTCCAGACAGGTTTTTATATTCTGGTATTTCTGTCAGTTGGTTGCTAGCTCCATCTCAACTTCAAATACAAAGAGGTATGACTGATTTATCTCATTCCCAGGTAAGTACTTCTCTTTGAAAAAGGTTTGAAATATCCAACCAACTCAGAGGGGACATGGACAGCAGGAGAAAGTAGGCGTTCAGAATTGGTGGGCTCTGTGAAGCCTACATCAGTATGTGGGATGGCCTTATCAAACTGACGGCTGATCTCGTCCATGTCATCCTTGAGAGAGGCATAGCAGTCATTGACATAATTAGGGGCCTTAGAATCCAAAAGTTAGAATAGATTCTTAGTATCATCATACTGATGGGACAATTGCATGGAGAGAGTATCCTGGTTAGACTCATTTTGTTTAAAGCTGGGCATTCATCCACTCAATATAACAATTTTCTTGATTTTGCAAGTCAATCATATTGGAGCAAGTGTTGGTAATCCGTGCATAATGATTGTAAAAGGAGGGGAAGGTTAGATTAGCATCAAGATGTTACCCTCAATAGTCATCTCAGCTCCTTGGACTACCATCAATAGATGTCGTTTGAGAGCATTAAGTCATGCTTCATGGTCTTCATTGAAAGAGGGTCCAGAAGGTGAGGAGATACCAGGAGGAGCTTGGGGACCTTTAGGTCCAAGGGGCCCTTACTCACCTTCTCTTCCACTGGTTCCTGTTTCCCTAAGAGCCGCATGTTGCACTGTAGCCTCTGGATCAGCGTCATTGTGAGTCATTTGCTCAGCTGCTGGATCTAGGAAAACACATTGCCAAATTAAGAATTGGTTGCTTGGCGATCTTTCAGTAATATGGCCAAGAAGTGTATATAAGGCTCGTTTCACTATTTGGTCCATTCCAGTAGTTAATTAAACCATTATTACAATTCATGTGAAATTTCAATATTCAGGCACTACAAAGGCTACAAAATTATTAGTTTCGTGGTTCTAGTGAGAGTTGAACTAAGGCACTGAAACTTTAGCTTCATTGCAATAATGGATTCCAATCAGAATAATGATATTCGCTTTTAATTGACCAAAAGGTAATTATGTGAGAAAAAATATGTGGTCCTTTATTAGTTAGAATTTAGAGATACTTTTAGGAGAGGATTTAGTAGATCTTCATAAGGATCTTCATGCTTCAAACGAGGAAAGATTTTTTCAGTTTGAGGACCGATATGGCTGATTGTCCAATCTGATACGATTTTTGTTAGATGATAACAACCTTTGCATCGTGGGCTCAGCCCTTTCAGAAAGCTTAACCTCCTTGGAAGGCTTAGCCCCTTCAGAAGGAGAGACTATAACTCTGAAGAGTTGATTATCAGTCTAAAAGAGAATTGGATATAACTGACGGATTTTTATAATCTTAATAGACTGAGACATCAAACCTCAATCATCATTAAAAATTGGTCACCGTAGGTGAATTTCCAACAATGCCCGTCATGATCTTAACCTAGGAGGCACATAATTACAAAAAAATCTAGTATGAACTCTATTGATAACAGTCCCAGAGTCAACAGCTGAAATGGATTATTTAATACCCTGAAAATGATAAAATAATAGGGCCCAGATCATAAGGTATCAAGTTTTTGAATTCATCCTCCAGGTCTATGAAGATAAAAGAGTATAAGATCTCCTATTTGATATTTAGTATGGTAGGTTGGGTAGCATTGGTCCTAAGTCCTTCTTTAGAAGTTGTAGTGGCAATAGAACTCAAAGCTAAGGCTTGCACTCTGATAATTTAGTCAGCTAACCTTCTCATATCTAATTCATTAGTTTTGGGGTAGCATTATCAAGTATAGGTTGTACACTGGAGGGTAAAATAGGATTCTGACCATACGGAACCTTGAAAGAAGACATTCAATTATATGATGATAGCTAACCTTGTTAGCTAACATCACACTAGGTAAGTATAGATTTTATCTACTAGGGTTGGATGAAGCCATCTTTTGCAGAATGGCTACCAGGGTACCATTAGCTCGTTCAACTGCACAATTAGTAGAAGCGTTATAAGAAGCTGTAAATGACTGATAGGTAATCGTTTTAGTAAAATTTGATACTAACTGTGAAACGAAATTGGTTCCATTATCAGATAAAATACTTTTGGGATACCATGTCAGGTGAAAACTTGCTTAAAAAGGAAGGATGCGGTAGACTTAGCTGTAATAGCGGAAACAGAGACAGCTTCTATCCAATTTGTAAAATGGTCAATAGCTAAAATGATATAGCGATGTCCATAAGTAGCAGTAGGAAGATAATCCACTACATTAATATTCATAATAGAAAAAGATTAAAAAGGTCCCACAATTTTATTTTAAATCGGATTTCCACTATGTTGTTTTTGGCAATTGAGACAAGTCCCCAACACATTGTGCACAGTTTCCAACATAGCATCCCAATAACATTGATTTTTCAACCACTGTAAAGTCTTAGCTAAATCTCCATGCCCCACAGCTTGCTAAGCCTCCATAATGATATCAGTCCTAGAAGAAGGCCCAAATAAAAGATAGCCATTTAGATCCAGACTTCTTATAAAGAGAATCTTCTTTAATTTGAGTATCCTTAGTTAAAGATTGTAGCTTTGCTATAACTTCCTTAGATTCAAGATAACATAGCTTGGGTCTGCCAATTAGGTCTTAGATGTGATCCTCTTCAGCAGTGAATAGAGTCGGTATAGGTAATCAAGAGAGTCCATCAGCATTTTGGTGTATAGCTCCAGCGCAATGTTGAATTGAAAAGTCATAATTCTAAAGCTTTAGAGCCCATCTAGCTAAGCGTCTATCAGGATCTTTCATTTTTTGTACCCATTTTAGGGATGCGTAATCCATGATGATTTTAAAATGCTTGCCATAAAGGTAAGGGTGAAAATGCTTGATGGCTGATAGGACCATAAGGCACTCTCAGTAACGCTAAAATTATGTTCTGCTTTGGAAAGGTTTTTTATTATAAAAGGCAATAGGATTATCTACTATATTGGATTTGTATTAGACAGAATATCCCCAAGAGCTAAATCACTGGAATCTGTAAATAAAAGAAAAGGTTTGAAAAAACCAGGATGAGAAAATTTGGGCACTAATTAGAGCTTAACATAAAAGATCAAAATCTTGATGTTGCAATTCTTCCCATAAGAATGGAATATTTTATTAGTAAATAACTAAGAGTTCTATAATTTCAGCAAAATGGAGGATAAATTGTTGGTAAAACCAGCCATCCCTAAAAGAACTTGAATATCACGCAAGCTCTTGTGAACAGGCATGTCCATAATGGCTTGAATCTTATTAGATAAGGATAAAATCCCATTGCAATTAATCTTATGACCTAAGAATTCCATTTCAGTTTTTTAAAAAAAACTTATATGGTTTTAGCTTAATAGAAGCTTAGCGCATTCAGCCAAGTATTTCTTTTAGATGGACTAAATGCTTGTTAAAAGTACGAGAAAGATAGTACCATCATCTAAATAAACTAAAACACAGGGAAGTTTAAAATCACCAAATAAGACATTCATGGCCCTTTGAAAGGTAGCAGGGCATTTCAAAGCCCCTGAAGCATACAAGTAGGTTCAAATAACCCCTCACTAGAAATTAAAGCGCATTTTGACAATCTTCAGGAGATAGTATAATTTGCCAGTAACCACTAGCAAGGTCCATGGCTGAAAAGAACTGTGATCTAGACAGTAACCTTAACAAGTCATTGATGTGAAGTGATGGATATGAATCCTTTTTAAGTAACAGCATTAAGATGATAATATTACATTACTACTCTATGACTTTGATCCTTTTTTGGATAAGCAGTAGAGGGGAAGCCCATGAACTTTGGGAAGGCGTTGATAGCCCAGCTTCAAGGAGTTGTTTAATTTAACTGAAACTTGAGCTTCCTGACTTTAGACTTCTGATAAAGCTGGGATTGGATAGGGGGAGTATCCCCCGCTTTTACCTGATGTTGTACATTTTTCATCAACCTAAAATATTTGGAGCCATTGGTGAATATAGTCTCATGCTTTTCAATTAGATCCTTGGCTGCTTGTTGTTCAGGAGTAAGTGAATCTCCATATTCAACTTTGACTCTAGCAATGACAGGGGGCCATCCAACCAAAATCACGTAACCCCCCACATTCAGAGACAGATAAAATTTCATTTACAGGAGTAGGCTGTACATAAGCAATAGGATCATTGGCATAACTTTCCGAGCAAAATTACATGAATTAATAAAAGCAAATCCTAATTGCCCATTGTAGTTTTTCTCCGATGTCCTCAGATTCTCCGCTGGTTGCTTCAGTGTGGGGCAGCGGTGAAACTCCCTTCCGTCATTTTCCATCCAGCGGGAAAATGCGCTCAGACTGGTTCGCCCAGTCATTCCAAACCCATGGAATGATTCGTTCCTCCCAAGGATCTTGACGACGCCCACCTTGCCCTAAGGGTTGAATATGGGAAACTATTCCCATACCACAACCAAGCCATTATCAAAATGGCACAAGTGGTGATGATACCCACCGGATTTATAGATTTCCGCCCCTACAAGGGGTATTTTGACCTCAAATTCACCTGTGAAGCTGACGCTGCCACTGAAGCAACTGTGCCCCTGGTATTACAGGGCACCCCTCTTCCCACAACTCAGACCTGGCTCCCAGAAGACACCACTTTGGTGGTCCAGTTTGCTGGTTTGCCCACCCATCTCCCCTGAAGTGCTCCACCAGGAGCTGATGGACGGTTTGGCAGCCTATGGATCCAACCCCATCATACAATTTGTGGTCCCAAATGGGGCCATAAGACTCACTGGGCCTTGGGTATATGCCAAGATCAGCCCTGAATCCAGTAAAATCTCCATGTTGATTCCCCCTCGCACCATATTCCTTCAGCACCTGACCATCCGTTTTGGGCCCGCATCAAGGGCGGGTGGACGATCTGTCCATCATATTTCGAGTTGGACCACTCAAAACACAAGTTCCCCTCATTAGCCACTTCCTACGGATTGGAAAACTCATCTGCTGACCTCAAATCCACTGCTCATCCCATACAAGTTCCAATATGGGGCACAACAACCTTGGTCCCAAACTCAACTTGAACTTAATGTGGTGCCTGGAATAATTATTCCTGGGCATTAAGAAATTAGTGTCCTCTGTGCAAACATTCAGAATCGGCTAATCTTCATCAAAAGGCACTAGGTGGTTGCCTATCTCCATTTGATCCCTATAATGGAGATTGAATCTTTCCACGATTTTGGAACTCTGGACGAGCTAGGTCTTCCTGGTGATGAGTTGGAATATGTGTATAATGTCCTACCTGTGGCCGATTTAGGGGAACTAAAGGATCAGGAAAAGGACCAAGTTTGGGATTATTTGAGAAATACCATGAGATATTCGCTAAGGATGATTTTGACCTTGGATGTGTGAGAGAAGTGATCCATACAATAGATACTGGGGAGGTATTCATCAGCATTATTCTGATGAAGGGCTTAAAAAGCTGACCAAATGGCTGAGCAAAAATGAACATCTTGAACGTCATAGGTATTCAAACCCAAAGATGAATCAAAATTGGGCTGATTCTCAAGCAGCTCAGACCAGGAACCAAGAACCTCCTCCACAAAGCTGTCAACCTGAATGAACTCTTGAGGTCAAACAGAGGTATCTTCAGCCAGCAAAAGATGAATGGGGTTATAAAGACAATCATATTTCAGCCCAAGTTTTGCTGAGCATTTGGCCTCATCGAGAATAGTTGGTTGACCCCAGCAGCACACTGTAGTTTTGGGCCATTGGGAAATGGCTGAGTACAAAGAGAAACTCCGCCAGAAGATTGCCATCTCAATAAACTAGCTGGAGCAAAAAGGTTGGCTCTCTTAGATTAAAAGAGTGGCTGAAGCTGTCTGCTGAGACAGTTGTGGAAGCATGAGACCTGAGCTCATACCCTATCAAACCTTAGGTAAAATCCACAACTTGGACAACTTCTTCCTCAATGATGGTTTTGGGCTGATTTGACATCATGACAGTTGGCACAGGAAAAAGCTGGCTCAACTCTGTTGCCTGGAGTGAGCCCAAAAACAAATTCATATGCATGGTTCTGGGCAGATGAGTAAACTGATGCCGCTGTTCAGGCTTGAGGGAAGTGACAAAATTGTGGTACACAGAGGATGAGCTGTTTTCAGACATTGAAAATGAATTTGGGAAAATTCAGGGTTTATATTCCAGTCAAGTGGGGGAAATATTAGATTTTGATGGTTGACTCAAAAATAAACCCTTTGAGAAACCATCAATGCTGATAGATTACTTCCATTGATGGATCCTT
This sequence comes from Massospora cicadina, assembly GCA_022478985.1. Classification (NCBI taxonomy): domain Eukaryota; kingdom Fungi; phylum Entomophthoromycota; class Entomophthoromycetes; order Entomophthorales; family Entomophthoraceae; genus Massospora; species Massospora cicadina. The sequence goes on from JAKSZP010011913.1 coordinate 63,331, forward strand.
TGATCCTCCTGATTCATCTGCATAATCTGATAAATCAGATTCACCTCATAACCACTCTAATTGCATCTGAGGTGCCCAATTATTGTAGCTAATAATAGCTATGATATTATTATATTATGGCCAATTATGGGTACACTTGGGTGCAAAGTGGTCCCACGGCATTAACTAAATTGCACCTCCTAAATTAGTGTATTAATCTTAATGCACTAAGGTGGAAGTTAGTTTGATTAATGAAATTAATAATTAAACACTTAAACATAGACATCCCAATTATGGGCATACTTAGTGCTATTGAAAGGCCTGCTGACGTCCCAAATTGGGGTGCATCATCTTTTATGATCATTTATTTTCTATTCCCCATTTATTGTTAGATGTCAAGTTATGATGTAGCTCTAATTGGAAAGATTTTGATGTTGAGCTCAAAACCCAAAGTCATCCCAATTATGGGCGTAACTAGTGCTATTGAAAGGCCTGCTGACGTCCCAAATTGGGGTGCATCATCTTTTATGATCATTTATTTTTTATTCCCCATTTATTGTTAGATGTTGAGTTATGATGTAGCTCTAATCAGGAAGATTTTGATGTTGAGTTCAAAACCCAGAGTCTTCCTGATTATGAGAGTAAAATTGCCTCCAATCAGGCTGAAACGATTGTTATTTTTAGTCAATTCATGGGCCAAATTGACTTGGGGATTTTTCATAATACTTGCCATGACCAGCAGAGGATTGGCATAATATGAATGAACTCATCTAATAGATGAGTTTGGCCAGGAGATGCCCAAGAGGTATATAATACTGGCTGACTGATTAATAAAGCATCAATTAATCATCATTTACTAGTTTATTGATCATTAATAACTACTGTTGCTTCATTTATTAATTATTATCCATCTGTCATCTGTTGGATACTCATATCTGTCACTGTTACATCTATATTAGATAGTTGTGTGTGTTTATTCTTCCCAAAGAGAATTACATAGTTGCCTGCCAGAGAAGCAGTCCCAATTATAGAGGAATAATTTCCTGATTTTGTACAAAGACAGGTCTTGTATTTGTTGGTGCCAATAGACTTATGAACGGTGAGCATACCAGAGCTACTTGGCTATTATTGAAGATTATCAGAGAATCTACTTCTTGATTATGAGCAGGAGTTTCATTTGAAAAGCAATTTTATATCCTCAATTTCACTGTTAAAATATTTTAGCTTGCACCATCAGCTGAAAACTTAACAACCATTTCTGATAGTTCAGCGGAAGGACTTCCTATGTATGTGTGACTTGGATTATGGGTCCTAGTGGGACCATAGAAGAGATTTCTTTGTGCATAACAACATATTAATCGAAAGAGCCAGGCATCTTCAATAGACAGATTGTCAAGATATTGCTGTACCAAGAATTTAAATTCAACATATGAGCTGGATGAGAGGGTGGATGTCAGACTTTTTATAACAGTTGTCATTATTTACTTAGGTATCAATGAAGCTCGAATTTTGGAGAAATTAATCTAAAAATTAATGAGATAAGCTCTTCAGAAAAAAATGAAGGAATGATATGAGCAAAAAAATATTAAGAGAAAATAACAAGAGAAAATTTAATTGATTATTCTTGATTTTGCCATGAGACAGACACTGATGGTTGTAATCTTCTGTCAAGGACAAGGAGGGAAATCAGGAAATCAATTACGCAGACCAAGATCCTGATTATGACAATGGGTCATATGTCATGTGTTGTGATTATGATATGATTGGATGGTAAGCCCTTATTCATTACAGCGGAATGGGTAAAATCTGCCAATCACAATTCTGAAATATGATCATTCAAGCGCCTTAGTATGAGATGATATTGGGTTAAAATGGATAGCTATTGGATTGCTTCTAAATGAGGTGATTAGGAGATGTCAATGTATGATAAATAATTGGAAAATTGCCTTGAACAAGGCAATTGTGAATTCAATGAATGGAGACTCTGCCAGAACCAATAAGAATATGGCGGAAAAAATAGTCTAGGAAAAAGGGTTGGTATTTATAAATGCTGAGATATAAGTGATACCAGAGAATTGAAGAGGGAGGATTGTTGTGAGAGAGAAGGGAGCGGAGTAGAAGTAATCTGATACTGATATTAGAATAAGTAAATTAGTGTGACTGAAGCAATTGCTTCATATTCTATTATAACCTTTACTTTGTTTTGTGGGCTGACAATCTCCATAACATCCATTCTTTGCTCAGTGGGCTTGACCCTGCGCAAAAACCTTATGGCATATCTCCATGATTCCACCTAATTTATAATAGTGGTGTTCACTACAGGGGGCCCATTGATCAACACCAAAAATAAAATAAAAACCAGGAGTCAGATATGTTGCATCAGGCCTGCTTTAACATGGATTCCTTCTAGCACTAGGCCAACTGAATCTGCAGAAATTAGACTTGCCTTGGACTCTGTGCTCAAAAGGCAGGATGATCTTCTTAAGGAGGTTTGTATTGATAAGCTGCCTCCATCAGATCACAATGGGAACATCCAAGGGTTTTAAAGCGATTTTAATTTTCAGTGGAATGAGCTTCAGACCAGCAGAAAGCGAAATTTTTAATATCCACCTCTGATGTTGGAAGCGCCAACTAAGTTACTTGCTATCTCCCAACAGTTTGTTACATACCAGGAAGTGAAGGATACTGTGCTGTGGTTGTTTGGGGGTACTGTAAAGATATCACATAGGAAGGCAGAGTTCTTGACCATTGTATCTAAACATAATGAGACTCTCACTGCATTAGCTGATTGATTTACAGTGGAAGCTCACATGTTACCTGGGTCAGGGACTTTATTTAAATCTGACATATGCATAGTAATGATCTTTGCAGTGAAGCCACACTTCAATCTTTACAATGTCATGGTTCCATATTTAGAGGACGACGTACCCTTGCTTAAAAGTGTTCAAATTTTACACATTTATCTGCTACCTTTCCACCGCCTAATACAGAGTAGGAACCTACTATATTAGCTGCCAGACTTTTTTATTCTGGGAATTATCCCGCCCCGTTTAGCGTCCATCATGTAACCCCCAGGATTATTATCCCTACGCACCTCACTCCCAACCAAGTTGCCATCAGCAGTTCAACTACTGGGCAAAGCCTGTTTACAACGATTGACCCCAGTCCAACTTTTGGTGTGGCCCATCTTACAAAAATCAAGGACACAGGTCCTATGGGGTCAATTGTTTTGAGTGCGGCCGCTCTGGGCACCTGGAAAGAGTTGCCCCAATCGTTGGGTCCATTACCTACCGCAAGCTCAGTATAATTAGGGAAAAGTTGGAGTGGAGTAGAGATGGGACTCTCTACCTCCGCTATCCCGACCCAAAACGACCCATCTGAACCTATCCCCTTAAATTCAGTGGAAGTCCCTCAGTACAATGACGCATTCTTGTATCAGCAGCCAGTTGGAGGGGTGAATGTATTGACGCAAGTGCAAATCAAGACCCAGCGGAAGAAGGACCCCAGGAGCAACTGAAGCCTTATGCCTGTCAAATGTTTGACCAAATTTCTACAAATGAGCTGGATTCGCCCGCTGATGTGCCTCTCTTATAGGGGTAAACGCTTCCCTCCATGTGGAAGCTATTGTTAGAGAGTACCCTAAAGTTGGTGAGAGTATTATATGCTTCCCGGGTAAAAGAGATCCGTTAAATGTCCGCGTTGTAAACGGTTTTCATCCTACTCTGAGTGTACACACTGTGACATTGTCATAGCAAAAACCTGTGTCCAAGCTATATATGATATGGGCTCTCCAGTTAACATAGTATCCAAAAAGTTTGTAGCGAAGTTGGCACTAAAGCCTGACGTGAAGCATTTTATGGTGTATGGGACTGTGGGCGTGTAAAGCACAGTCTCTGAGGGAGCATACAGTGTGCTACCCTTGTGGTTTGTGTCAATTTAATTGTAACTCCAGCAATAGTGCTAACAAAAGATAAGTATGGCCTGTTATTTAAAACCGCTTATATGTGACATTTTGGGCCTGTTGTTGATATGACGGCGGAGACCTTCAAAATCCTGGGACAGTGGATCTCAATCTACTTTAGCTCCAGAAGAGTGCCAAAGGATCTGTTGCACCTGGGACATATTAACCTGGAATACAGTGATGGGGTAATTCCAGTTTGCTACCATCTACTAAAGAGCAAGATCTGGGCCCTTCCCCATCATATATATGAATATCAAGGGCTACCACTTAGAGCCGCCGGCCCTATATCAATCCCCTCCAGTCACCAAGTAATAATAAACATCAAGTTAGAGGTGGAAGTGTCTTCTGGGCTCTATGGGGAGGTCATTGGGCCCTATCAGCAGTTGCAGATTAAGCTTCACGTGGCCCCAGGAATTATACTCCCAGGACATGGTGAGATCAAGGTCTTTGTAGCGATTCTTCAGCACAAACAATTTGAATCCGCTGGCACCAAATAGTGGCGTATTTACATTTGATTTCAGTTGAGGAGGTCCTCCAGGTTCATGAGTTTGGGTCTCTGGATAAATTTGGTCTGCCCATTGAACTGCAGCTTATCATAATGGCAGTTGTACCGCGTGAAAATTTAATGTGGTTATTGGAAGATCAGAAAATCAAGCGGAAGCTTTACTTCAAAAAATAGAAGGAGATTTTTGCTGTTGACAATCATGATTTAGGATGAAACCAGGGGCGGTCCATTGATTAACACAGGGTATCATCATCCCATCAGGTCCCAGCCAATCCGCCAATCAAGAGCAGCCAAAGAAGTAGTTACCAAGGAAATTGAAAAGCTGCTTGAGCAAGGGATGCTTGAACCAGCAAAGAGTCTATGGGTTTTTCCCATTTTATTGTAGAAAAGAAGGACAGCACCAATTGGGTAGTAATAGACTACTGAATGATTAATAGCATCACCAAGAAGGATTTGTATCCCTTGCCATGGATTATTGATGCGCTTGATTGGCTAGGCGGAGCCCATTGCTTCTTGGCGATGGACTTGATATTGGGCTACTGGCAAATTGAATTGTTTGTTGTGGAACAGAAGAAACATGCTATTATCACATCCAAAGGGCTTTTCAACTACCCGTATGCCTCAAGGGCTATGTAATGCCTTGGCTACATTCCAGCGGGAATGGATACCATTCTCAGCGACCTGAGGATGTCATGCGTCCTTGTGTACCTTGATGACATCAATGTATTCTACTGCATGTTTTCTGAGCACCTTACCCATTTGGAGGAGGTATTCTGCCAGTTGGCTGAGGACAACTTTAAGATTAAGCCCCAGAAATGCCACTTTTTTAAGGACCAGCTGGAGTACCTTAAATTTGTAGTAGACGTTACAGTGCTTAAACCTCAACCCGCCAAGGTGGAGACTATCCAAAAGATGACTACGCCCGCCAGTAAGCGTGACATCCAGATATTTTTGGGGATGGTTGGTTAATACTGCCGCTTTATACCCAACTTCAGATGTATTGGAGGTCCACTGTTTGAGCTACTAAAGAAGGACGTCATGTTTAAATGGACAGAACGCCATTAACACTCTTTTGATACACTTTGGACGGTGTTGATCAATGCACCAGTGCTACATTATCCAAACTTCAAAAAGGACTTTATTGTACAGATGGATGCGTCCCTTTCCGCTATTGGTCCAGTTCTGTCCCAAAAAGTGACAAAGAAGAGGAGCACCCAGTAGCGCATTGCAGTTGAAGCTTGAATTGCCACAAACGTAATTACACCATGACTGAGCAGGAGTGCTTATTAGTGAAATAAACTATAAGAAATTCAGAGTATATCTTGCATGGAGTAAAGCTCAAAATTATAACAGATCATGCCTTGTTACACTGGTTGCAAAATCACAAAGAGCCTGAGGGGCGTCTAGCTTTATAAGCTCTGTTGATTCTCAGCGTATAGGCTTGATTATGCAGAGTCGCTTTGCACAGGGTATTAGCCACTGAAAACCAAATTAAATGATATGAAGATCGCTGACTTTAATAAAACTTGATAAACATATATATGGAGCTATTGCCCCTCATTTCGACCTTTATTTAATATAAATTGCAGACTTATCTGCAACCACCTAATCACCAGAAAAAACGTCCCCTTCAATCCTCCATGTGACTCTTTATATCTCAGTTCACCAAAATGGATGCATCCTTGGCTTGGTAGTCTTCTATTCATCTTTCCATCTATAGAAGTTCTCATTTATATCAAATCTTGACGTAATTCCCCTCGATTTGCCAAATGGTCATCATTTTGATCAATTATAATTCATATACCTTTTCCATAATTCTCAAGACTCATCTCGATTCCCACTCTGATCCGCCAGTATGGGTAGTATATCATCCAGTTGTATCAACTTCCTGACAGGCTCATAAACTTCAGGCTATGATTTTGAGATTCTTTACCAACTGGGAGCCAAACAGCAAAATGCAGACTGATCATTAAAATTACCAACAATTGCAGTTATGGCGGAATCAGTGATGTCTGTACAACATATGCTCAGAGGCCAATATGACAACAAACCACCGCAAATGATAAAGGCGCTAAATGAAATACAAGCCAATAACCTCCAGTGGGATGGGGAGTTGTACAATATGGATTGGCAATTCTACGGTAAACTTTCCACAACCCTTAGAACGGCCTGGTATTATTATGAGCGCACACAAGACAGTAGGACATGGTGGCATGCAAAAGATAATGTAACTGTTGCGCCCTCAGTATTACTTGAAAAGCTTGAACTTTGAAGTGCTGGAAACTATTTCCTGTTGCCAACAAGCCAAGTGGAAAAGCCGTTTTCCAGAAGACCTCATACCATTTAGTGAAACCACAATTTGCTTGGCATACAGTTTCCCTTGATGTCAATGGCCCTCTACCAACAGGAGCTAACTGGTCCAAGTACACCTGGTAGCTATTGATCACTTGACCAGATGATTAGAAATATGGGCGATACAAGATTTGGGGGAAGTCACTGTGGCTAATTTTATAATAGAATGTATTATCCAGCAACATGGCTGCCATCAGTTTCTTCTTACCAACAATGGAAATAACTTCACTTCCCACATTTTTCCAAAACTGAACGAGCTTATGGCCATCCACATGGTTTTGATGACCCTATATTAATTTGAGTCTAATGGGATGGTTGAATGAGTGAATGGGACTTTAGTGAACTTACTACATAAACTGGTAGTGGATAAAAATTTAGATTGGAGTTCCCTCCTGTCTACTGCCATCTTTGCATATAACATTAGCTCTCAATTTGCCACGCGGAAAGCCCTTTCAATTACTGTATGGATGACACCTTTTTCTTATGGCGCTGCTTTATGCCTGCATAGAAGATATTGACGGAATAGACCCACAACATTATTTTATGATTCTAGCCAATATGTTAATCAAATTGCAAACTAAAGAGTACTCATTCAGCTTGGCCAAGATAATAAAGAATCATGCTACCAATCAGGTACAGCATATTGGGCTAGCCAGATCAAAGATGGGGACATGGTTACATTCCATGATCAACATGGGTTCAGGCAGAAACACAAATTGGCTAGTATCTGGATTGGTCCATTTGGAGTTATTGAGAAAACAGGTGTCAACGCCTATACTATTAAGACCCCACTAGTGGTCAGATTATCAACTTAGTGCATGCAAAGTTCCTCAGAGCGTATAAGCAATAAAAGCCTTATTGTCCAGTCAAGGGAGGTAATGTCATGATTCTGATATGACTGAATGATAAGCCCTAAGTTGTTATAGAGGAATGGGTAAAATCCGCCAATCACGATTCTGAATTATGATCATTCAAGCGCCTTAGTATGAGATGATATTAGTTTAGAATGGATGGCTATTGGATTGCTTCCAAATGAGGTGATTAGGAGATGTTGATGCATGACAAATAATTGGGAAATTGCCTTGAACTAGGCAGTTGTGAACTTAATGAATGGAGACTCTGCCAGAACCAATAGGAATATAGTGGAACAAATAGTATAAGCAAAAGGGTTGGTATTGAAAAAAATGCTGAGATTTAGTTAAAACCATAGAATTGAAGAGGTAGGATTGTTGTGAGAGAGAAGGGAGCGGAGTAGAAGTAATCTGATATTTAATATTAGAATAAGTAAATTAGTGTGACTGAAGCGAAGCTTCATATTTTATTATAACCTTTATATTTTTTCTGGTCTAAAAATCTCCATATCATCCATCCATCGCTCAATGAGCTTGACCCTGCAAAAAAACCTTATGGCGTATCTCCACGATTCTGCCAAATTTATAACACCATGACTGGGGGGAAATTGGCTTTCTGGGACTAGAATATTCATGAGTAAGTTGATTAGATTGGCATGACAGTGGGTCATGAGGACCAAGATCTGAGAAGGCAGTAGTGAGAAAGAAAAGGAAGAGAACTGCGTGCCAAAAGTTGTTATGAGAAGTGTTGAGTGCAGATCATCTGTGCTCTACTGGAAACCAAGAGATATTTGACCTGGTCCAAGGCAGCATCTCCTGTCCTGATACTATCCTTGCTGGAAATCTAGGCAAGAGGGGGGATGTGTTGGAATCTTTGCCCACCTTTCCAGCTTCCTAGATTACCAGTTGAATCGCTAGGAGATAAGTCTGCTGACGAGTGAATTCATATAAGTTGACCCCAATTTTAGGCTAATAATGTTTGGGGAATTTTTGCAATTCGCCAGGTTCAGATCAGTTGGGGATTGTCCCAGGTGTATTCTTAAGATCTCGCTGAGCAGAGTATTCAACGAAATGGGGAATCTGATAGTTGATCATTGATTAACTTTTAGATGTACCAATTGGGATTGGTCAGGTTTCATCACTATGATTAAGAATTTAAGTATCAGTTGTGAGGTGAGTGATGCCGCCTGCAACTAGTGAATCAATCAGTTGGTTTGTGACCTGACATATTGGGTAAAGAGTCCCATTACCTAAGCAAGTTGCTAGCTAAATATGGTTGGTTCACTGTGATTGAGCGGGAAAAGTTAGGGAAACATTTTCTGGCTCTTTCCATTTCAGGTCTCAAGGATGTCCAAATGAGGAATCCTAACCCAATGGAGAAGACCATTGCTGGTGAAACGTCAAAGGGAAGTTCAATGGCAATGGCTGCCATTTCATTGCTGAGGTGTAAACTGAGGAGTTGGGTGCTATATATCTTTATAAATTCCCTAACAATTCACGTTAATGAAAAAAGATTCTTTCATTTGGGATATAAGCTCTATATATCTTTAGTTATTATTGTTGTGATATACAATAATTGTGGACTTTTTTGTTGTATAAAGAGAAAGGATCAAGGATCTTTAGAAGACAATAAGATAATAGATGTGAATATGCAGACTCAGCATGATGAGAAGAAAGGCCGGAAGCCACTGAATTAGAGAATGAATCAAGTTAGATGTAAGAGGGAAGAAGTCCCTATAGCTGACATCACCAGTATTTTGTGGATCAATATAGATCTAAAATTGGACCATATTGGATTTATCTATTTAACTACAGATAATAGTCGTCATACTATTATCAATCACATCAATTACTAAGGAATGAAAATCATGCACATACTGAACCTTTGCAGTCAACTTTTGGGAAATATCAGTTGAACCAAGATTTTAACATTTGGTACTCACTTGATTATCCTAGTCCTAATTTTTAACAGCTTACTAAATGAAGATGATTAAAAATTAATAACAATTGTATAGTCCCTTAGAAACTTGGATTTTTTAATTTTTAAATACTTTAGCCTATATACTTAACTATATAGTAAATTATCTTGCTTAAAAATGCTAGCGCAAAGATGGCATCTTGATTTGAGGAGATACTGGTTAAATATATATGTCAGGATAGCAGTAAGTGAAGTTTTGACCAGCCTGCCAGTATGGATGCAAATGCACCCAAATGGAAAACCTAAATTCCAGAGGCGCTGCTGATTGTATGAAGTTAGAGTGTGCTGTGAGAGATTTTACCAGTGAGCGTCAATAGGCTGTATAAGTAAATATCAACCTGGCAATAAACCAGGATGACATTACCCCCGGGCCCATAAGTTTGGGTGCTGAGAAGAACAATATTGAAATGAAAGGTTTGAATCTTGTCATATTTAAAAATTAAATTTGGGGTTCAGAAATCTTATTTTATCTAAATTTAAAAACAACTGTCAAATTTCTCAGCATGTTATGACTTCTTAAAATGATAATTGATTTGGGAAATGGCTTAGTAAACCTGGATTGGGGCGCTCAGGATTTGTCTGACCTGGCAAAATTCAAGAAAGGGGAAAATGAATCATTTTGAACTGACTTCAAAATTTTCAGCAGTGGACTGAGTCACTGTTGGTTTGTCCATGGATGCCCAAATTGCTGATTTTCTTCACTTTTTATGGCTTGAGCGATAGTTTCTCACCAAATGGGTAGCAGGAACCCCTTAAGGCCACCCCATATAGGGTGGTCCTGTAAGTCCTTGGGAACGCCCTCTGGGTGTTAACCAGGCCATTTTCCCATTTCTGAATAATAAGCACTAAAGAGGATGGCTGTACCCCTCGTTACTCAGGGCGATCTCACTCACATAGTAGATGAGTGCTGGGTAACAGCTCTCCCACTTTGAATCTTATTTCCAGTACCCAAACTAACCTCGGCAGAACTGTTATGAGGAATCAGTGAAATCTGCACTGAGATCGCTGAATAAAATCAATCATAACCAATTTGTTTGGCAATTCACCCAATGATCAATTTTAAATGGTCAAAAAGGTATGAAGTCTGATTTATTGGCCAGAATGCCCAATGGTTGCAATTAAATTAACATGATCAGAAAAATCTCTCCCCTCCAAAATCTGTCAGGCATCAGCCCCGATGGGCAGCTTCCTGCTGAAAAATTGTGTGTTGCGCCTGATGCAATGCCATTGATTGAACAAACGGCCCAGCGACTGAGCATGGGTGGGTTGGGCGTCCTGAACCTGTTCCCAACCAAATGGGCCCACCCTTATGTGGGGTGGCCTTGGGGGATTCCTGCTGCTTGTTGGGCTAAATGCCTTTATGCCAACCATCAGAAATGTAGTCAAGCTTTTGTTTAAGCGTTTGAGGTCAAACTGACAAAGACTCAACCCACTGCTGAATTTTGTGATGACGGTTCCCAAGGAACTAACCCACCCATTCCTGAATAATTTGCCAGTTAGGTCAAATTTAAGGGACCTGACCCTGGCTTTGTTTTCCCCCAAATTGACTACTATTTAATCAGTCACATCACACTGAGAAAATTGTTGGTCAATTTTTCTTTCTAAATTTCGATTAAAAATTCTATCTAAAAATTAGTTTTTACATATTAAAAATTAAGCCGCCTTATAGCTTTTCTTTCTCATAACAATCACTATAGTTACTACAATTTGATTCAAACAGCAAATTTGGATAATCACACACAGGAAAGACGGGCAACTTTGTCAATAAAAATAATACAACATGGGCAAGCGTTGTAGTGAGCGGTGCACTTAATAGTGCAACTAAGGGCAAGAAACGCCCTGGAGGGGGACCAGGAAACCAATCTGCAAAGAAATCGCAGACTAAGACACCATCTGGGCTAATGGTATTCACTGTAAAGCATGCGCAATATATGTACATTTAGTTCAACCAACCCTTGTCAAAGGTGGAGCACAGGATCAGACTCTTCCTTGGGGATGAGTCACTGACCCTGTGGGAGAAAACATGTGAGGCACAGCCCTCACTTTTCCCTCATGCGGTGTACGTAGCCACCAACAGCATGGGCTGTGGCTGGATTGATATTGGTTTTTAAATAGCTGATGAAGCCAATGCCGCAGTAAAATTCTGTGTGGAAATTGCCCTCCCCAAGGGCAAAAAAATTGTGCGCACTGCGCGCACCATATGGAACAAAGCAAAAACTTTGTTCATCTCTTTTGACTCTCTCCCCACCAACCTTCCTTGTAAGGTAATCAAGGAGGAGCTCTGCAAAGGTCTCGTGGCCTACGGAGAAATTCAGCAACTCAAATTAAAGCAATTTCGCCTGATGCCCAACCTGTGCATGGGCAAAGCTATTGCCATAATCAACCCCTTCCCAGAAGTGGAAGAGGACTTATCCAGAATTCCCCGCACAGCAGAATTTCACTTTGCAGATAGGGGCCAGTCAGCCGCATTCTGAGTTACACCAGAACGCGCACTGCCCATTTGCAACCACTGTGGCTCACTGGGCCACAAGGAACACGCATGCCCTGTGAAAGAGGGCTTAATGGAAAATGATTATTGTGAGGAAGCAATGGACAAAGATAATAAAAACTTCGCCAAAATGACTGACGGTCACCACCCATTCCGCTGGGGTGAAGATGGAATAAACTCCATTGTGGACCCAGTTACAAGTAAACAACGTAAAGTGGCACAAAAAGCCCACAAGTAAGCAGCAGCCAAAGTGGTGGCACACGCAGAGTCCGCCATTAACCCCGGACAAATTTGGGAGGATATTTCAGATATCACTGAACCAACCAATCAGAACAATATGCTCAGGTTGAAAATTTTCACAGTAACCTGACTGAGTCACAAAGCGACATCAGTCATGCACATACTGAGGAACAATGCAACCGAAATTTGGGTGAAAATGCGGTGCACAATTCACCAAAGTCAAACATCAAAAATATAAAATCCAATCAACAATCTGCATCAAATCAACACAAGACCAGTGCAGGAAAGGTTGACACAAATGCAAAAAACCGCAATTCCCTTGAATCATTGGGTCAGATCAAGGGAACCAACAATGGCAGTGAAAGAGTTGGAGTACAGACGTGAAGCATGGCCAAAATGAGCCGCGGTGGGATAGGACCAGAGGGTCCTCCCAACCACTCCTGAGGCGCCGCGGGCACCTCAGTGTCAATAGGGACGTTAAACATTATGGGAGCCAGGGCTCATACTTCCCAAGCCAAAAATCTGGAATCCTGCGAAAACCTCTTGTAGACATCTTGGCCATCCAAGAAACCCACTGTCTACAAGGGGAAGAAGGATCCTGGTCAACCAGGGTCGCACCATCACAATCAGTATGGACGTCTCACTGTGGGGTGATCGTCCAAAATAACAAAAAATTTAAAACTACAAATTTGTCATCCACTTACATGGTCAAGTCCTGGTAGCAACAATCACATGCCAAGAGGAAATAATTTCAATAGCATGTATCTATGCACCATGCACTGCAACTGAGAGAAAACAAATTTTTGAAAAAATTTCTACTCTCACCCTCCCACCAGATACCATTAGTTAGGCGATTTCAACTGCTGGGATAACCCCAATACAGATTGATGGCCTAATCCCAGGGGATACCCACCTGGACATATTGAATTTTGCACAATGAAGGCATCTCTTGGCTTACAGGATGCTCTCCCCCAGTTCACCACTCCTTCCCCACATGACGTGGCCCAACATATGCGAGGGAGCGCTCATATCAATGAGTCGCATTGACCACATCCTCGTCCCACAATCCCACCGCTCAAGAATCTCCAAATTTACAAAAAAAAGATCAATTTTTCTGATCACTGATTGGTTATGGTACAGTTAGTGCCAACCCAATCCTACACACAGGTGTTGCCTTGAAGAAAATTTCACCCAAAAAATTTAAAATTGCCTGAGATATCTGACTGGATCAAAAATGAGGCTATGAACCCAGAATTCACAGCCCCATTCACTTCAGATCCCATCAGAACATGTGAAAATTTCAAAAAGGATTAAATCAACAAAACCCAACATATTGCATCACGTAAGTACACCGCGGGCATGGCCACAATCAAGCGTACCTTGGTGGAACTAACCACCTGGAGATAAATATACTGAAATCTGGCTATAGCCCCAACTGGGGATGCAAATGGGCAGAAATATCTGAATGACTTAACAATCTCATCTTTGAACACCAACACAGAATCAAAGTATTGATTAAAGGTAAGTTGATAAAGGAAGGTGAAACCTGTTTGACATACTTTTTCCGCCAATTCCACTCCTGTGGAAACCAGCCCGCATGCACACAGGTCCGCAAGACCAACGGCACCATAGCAACTGACCCTGAGGAGGTCAAGGAGGAAGTACACCACTATTACACCGAATTATATCACGAAACGCCAACAGATACACAAAAAATTAAAAGAATTTATACAAACTGCCGAGATACAAAGTACACCACCAAATTACAACATACTATCCCTAATTACATGGGAGGAGCTTTGGGAGACAATTCGTGGTGCACCACATAGGAAATGCCCAGGGCCTGATGGGATACCCTAAAAATTTTACAAAAAATATTTTCAACAAATCGCCCCCATCCTATTGGCGTCTATGAACCAAAGCTTGTTGGAAACACGCCTATTACCAGGAGGCCATGAAACTACGTTATTACCTTGTATAAAAAGGGTGACAAGTTGGACCTGGCCAACTGGCGCCCAATTGCACTCTCTAACACTGACACAAAAATTCTAACAAAAATTTTAGCAGCTAGATTAAGTGCAATTGAATCTGACGTCCTATCACCCAACCAGTTTGGATTTATACTAGGGCGTTCAATCTGGAACAGCATTCATCCTGTTGCAAATATTTACCAATCCAAAGCAACTGGTGCCCTGGTCTTCTTGGTTCAGGAAAAGGCGTATGACCGTGTTAGCTGGCCATACCTAAAAGAATATCTACATGCCTTCAAACTCCCACCAAGATTCGTAAAATGGGCGATGCTCCTAATAGAATCTGCAACCATGGCTGTATGAGGCCCTGGATTCATAACAAACAAGATTAAACTACACAGGGGCTCAAACAAGGGGATCCCCTCAGCCCACTGCTATACAATTTCAGCTTTGACCCACTCCTCCAAGTAACTGACTCACGTCTCATGGGGATAACTGCACAAGGACAACCAACAGTCAAGATACTGGCCTTTGCAGATGACTGCGTATCAGGTGTAGCAAACAATGAAGATGCCCAAAAGCTGGAATGCACTCTAGAGGAATACTCCAAGGTGAGCAATGCATTGCTCAACAAAAGAAAGACAGAAATCATCCTCTTAGGCAAATAAACAAACAACTGGGCCACAACATCAGAACCTCATACCAACACACGAAGAAAAAACCCAATCATTTTACCCTTTGCATCACCTCCCACCACCACTCTTGTCCGACACCTTGGAATTTGGCTAGAATCAGGGGGATATGCTAATGAGACAATGGAAAGTAACCTGTTACAACGGGTATCCAAACGCGTCGCCTCCCTCAAGGGAAGAACCCCAGGATAACAGGACGAGTTACAGTTGCTAACTCGCTCATCCTCCCAATACTGTGGTACTAGGCCCATGAGATCGCCTTCTCACCTACCTTTATAACTTCAATCCGCGCGCTTATCCAGGGCTGGCTGTGGCCCAGCTCTCACCCTCCTATACGGATGGAAACACTATTTGGCCCACGCTCAAGTGGAGGCATGGGTCTAATAGATTTTGAGAGCCACGCCAATCATATCCTGGGTACCTGGATAAAGGAAGTCCTTGCTCCAGACCTCCTGCAACAACATTGGTCCAGAGCAGCAAGGACTAACTTTGCACAGGCGCTAAAATTAACCAATCCACATAATCCACCCAGACTACTTAACACCTTGCCAAGCACCCTACTGCAACGGGTCCACATGGAACCTCCCCTCATTTCAAACATATCCTCCAAACTATCCGCCATATGGGATGGACCATAGAGAACATGGGTACTATACAGGGAAGGGGACGACCAAGCCCCCAATTCAAATTAAGAAACCCAGAAAACCACCCCCAGAGAGATATGCTCGCACTAACCCCAAACATAGCTAGGATAGAATACCTAGATATGTTGGACATTCTTTATGATTTAACCACACAGAAGGCAATGTGGAAAATGACTCACCACCCACTCCTACAGCCGAGGATAAGAGCAAACGCCTGGCGCTGTCTGAAAAGGACCTATAGGACAGCGGACTGCTCCAACTCCCTCCACAAAACATGTGCAGTATGTGGAGGGGAGGGATCCCTACATCACCGCCTAAAAACATGCCCTCCAACCAAAGCTATATGGCAGGAAGTCGCACGCCTGCTTAAGATCCAAAATTAACAGGAATTATCGATATCAAAGAGCATCTTCACGCTCCAGATCGAGTCACCAATGCCATCTACCCTCCATTCCCTAATAATACCCATTGCAATGTGGACAATCCACACAATTGCATTAGATGCGTTCATTAGCAAGGTCTCAACCTTTTTATGGGGTTATAAACAGATTCCATGTCCACTTACTGGAGCACTTCCAAGCCTGGCTCTATGGATATATGAGACCAAGGCAAAAAGCGCTCATAGAATCATGGTTCACACTCTGGTTCCTCCACACAGACCCTTTCCTTCACACCTGCTCCATAGCAGGGGAAACCCCCTCAGAGTATCACACCAACCCCTCATACCTGGCAGTCCCGCTGGCAACAGGGGTAACTTGAGTACCCTGGGGTGCCCAATTTTTAAATTTGTCAGTTTTTTGTTAGTTTTATGTATATTCGGTAATGTCTGTCCCCTGGTCAGCTTACCTCAGTTAGATAGATAAAATTAAGCCGCCTTATCCACCGACATTCTCATACCCCTCAGGGTTAATGGCCATGTGTATCTGGTACTTTATTTTGTGCCTATATGAAATTCTGGCTCACTGGCAGATATTGGTGGAAATCCTTTCTGGTTCCATATTCGTCATATCAGCAGCAGTGCCTCAGGCATTCTGGTTTGCTGTTTGGATGCTCTGGCGTCTGGGATGGCAGGCCAGTCTAATTCTTACTTGCTGTCCGACTGACAGGTTGTTTCCATTCAAGGGGGAAATTACCTCAGATCCAGAGCCCATTGTGATCAAGGGTGTGGAGGAAGCTGAAATAAAGGGCACCTTGGCTTCCCAAAAGTCTCAAAGATCAGTTCAATATCTCATTGTGGGAAAGGCTATCCAGCACATAAGAACAGCTGGGTCAGCACTTGAGATTATGCCAACTGTTTGGAGCTGTTTGAGGCTTTCCACATCAGCAGCCAGATGCTCCCCATCCTCCCCCAAAGATCGCTACTCTAATGATGATCATGTTGTCCAAGGCCCATAAAAATGTGGTTCTCACTTAATTCCCCAGTGCTGGCACTCCCCTTTGGCAAAAAGGAAGGGTAAGGTAAGTCTGGGAGAGCGCCCTCTCCACTTGGACCAGGTGGCATTCTTGTTCCGTTGAAAAAGGGGACAAGAAGGCAAGCTGTTCCCTTCATCTCCTAGTGTGACCTAGCCCATATGGTGGACAAGTGTTGGGTAACAGTTTACCCTTTAAGGACCCCGCCTCCAATCCCAGTGCTGACTCAGCCAAATTAGCACGGGTTAGTCGAGGGAATTTGAGGTGAAATATTATAAAGTTGGCATTCTCATGGGGCAAAAGGTCCTTATGAAGGCAGTGGCAACAAGCCCTCAAAATTAAGGTCTGAGTTCCCCAAATCCTTGGCAACAAAGCCCAATGGGCGCGTACTTGTTATGAATAAGGCGTCCAATGTTAAATCATCAGAAGAACTCGCTAATGGCATTGGGCCTTTGAAAAACTGACACAAGTTCAAAAAACCTCCCCAGGAGTATCAGGAACCCCATGTGACATTTCTCGTTTGGTTCAATGGATTCCAGAGTGACCAGTTGTGGGTGGTTTGGGCATCCTAAACCTGTTCCTAGACTTCATAGACCTGTCAGGTGGACAGCAAGTAAGAATTAGACTGGCCTGCCAGCCCAGATGCCAGAGCATCCAAACAGCAAACCAGAATGCCTGAGGCACTGCTGCTGATATGACGAATATGGAACCAGAAAGGAGTTCCGCCAATATCTGCCGGTGAGCCAGAATTTCATATAGGCACAAAATAAAGTACCAGATGCACACAGCCTTTAACCCCAAGGGGTATGATAATGTCAGCGGATAAGGCGGCTTAAACTCTAACATGTAAAAACTAATTTTTAGAAAGAATTTTTAATGGAAATTTAGGAAAGAAAAATCAACCAACAATTTTCTCAGTGCGATGTGACTGATTATATAGTAGTTGATTTGGGGGAAAACAAAGCCGGGATTGGGTCCCTCAAATTCGGCCTAACCAGCGAATTATTCAGGAATGGGTGGGTTAGTTCCTTGGGAACCATCATTGCAAAATTTGGCGGTAGTCTGAGTCACTGTCAGTTCGACCTCAAATGCTTGAACCAAAGCTTGACTACATTTCTGATGGTTGGCGCAACAGCATTTAGCCCAACAAGTGGTGGGAATCCCCCAAGGCCACCCCACATAGGGGTGGGCCCATTTGGTTAGGAATGGGTTTGGGATGCCCAAACCGCCCGTGCTCAGATGCTGGGCTGTTCATTTGGTCAATGGCATTGCATCAGGCGCAACACACAATTTGTCAGCAGGAAGCTGCCCATTGGGGGTGATGCCTGATGGATTTGGGAGGGGAGAGATTTTTCGATCATCATGTTTATTGAATTGCAACCATCAGGCATTCCAGCTGATAGATCAGTCTTCATACCTTTTTGACTATTTAAAATCTGAGCATCGGGCAGATTGCCACTTAAATTGGTTACAATCGATTTTATTTCAGCGATCTTGGTGCAGATTTCATTGATTCCTTGTAACAGTTCTGCTGAGGTTAGTGTGGGTACTGGAAATGGGATCCAAAGTGGGAGAGCTGTTACCCAGCACTCATCTACTACGTGAGTGAGATCGCCCTGAGTAACGAGGGGTACAGCCATCCTCTTTGATGCCTTCTTATTTTGGAAATGGGAAAATGGCCTGGTCAACACCCAGAGGACGTTCCCCGGGACTTACATTACCCTTTCCTTTTCCCAAGGGAAGGGCCCCACCACCTGGGAACTGCATAAGAGCCACATTCTTGTGCGCCTTGCGTAATTTAATTTCCATAATAGTTGCGACTTTTTTTTGGGGGGGACGGGGAGCTTCAGGGTGGGATAAATGGAATGCATCAACCAGATCCATGAAATTCGCACAATTGCGCGCCTTGACCCAACTGTTTTCATAGGCTTGATACCCTTTCCAGGCCAAGAGATATTGTATGGAACGTCGGGATTTCTGGGATGCCAGGATAGCTTCTACCTCAGCCTCCTCTTCATTATTGATGACAATCAGTTCCAGTTCTGTGGGAATTGCACCCTTGAAGGGCGACAGCTGTGAAACATGGAAAAAGGGATGCTGCTTCCAATGTGCGGGGAGCTTCAGTCAGAACGCCCTACAACCAATACCTCCTCCACCAAATGGGGTCCTATGCGTTTGCTGGCGAATTTGTGGGAAGGGGCCTGTATTTTTAAGTGATGTGTGTTGAGCATAACATAAGAGACCTTCATAAACTTGTGACCTGGAAGATGCTTCTGATCTGCAAACCACTTGTAATCATCTATAGCTTTGGTGAGGTGTTCCAACAATAAGCCTTGAGTCATTCTAATATGAGCAGCGTGGTCCGCAGCAGCTTTAACCTCTGGCTGCAAGCACGGTCTGACCAAAAATGAAGAATTATAACCCAACGTTGCTTCATAAGGGGAAAACCCCATGGACGCATGGGTTCCATTATTGTACGCAAATTGGGTGAGGGGGAGATCATCGGCCCAAGTATCCTGCGCAGCTGTAGCATAGCAACGCAGGTACTGTCCAAGAACTTGATTGACCCGCTTGGTCTGTCCGTCAGACTGAGGATGATATGCTGTGGAGTGACAGGGGGATATTTTCAGGATTGATAGGAGTTCACTCCAAAACTGCGCGGTGAACTGGGAACCATGGTCACTGATGATCTCATGGGGGAGACCAAACATCAAAAACACATGGTGTATGAAAAGGTGGGCAGTTTCTTCAGACGTAATTGTGGAAGTGCAGGGGATAAAGAGAAAAATTTTTTTAAAGCGATCCACCACTACCATCACTGCTGTGAACCCATTAGAACAGGGGAGCTCGACAATAGAATCCATGGACACCAATGTCCATGGACCCTCCACCTTCTTAAGGGGTGCAGGAAGCCATTTTTGCTAGAGCGATCTGACTTGGACCTAGCACAAGTAACACAATCGGTGATCCAGCCCAGAACTTCTTTTGTCAAACCTGCCCAATTGTAGGTCTGTTTGATCAAATCAATGCATTTCTTAGAACCAGGGTGACCAACCGTGGGGGGTCATGATGGGCGCGAAATACCTCATTTCAGAAAGATGGGGGAACCCAAACGCGAGATCTAAAATAAATAAGACCCTCCTTCAGTGAATATAGGGAGTGTTTATGCTTCTGGTGAGATAACTGCTCAATCCACTCCACGACTTCAGGGCAGGTTATTTGAATGGCTAAGACCTGAGCAACTAATGGAGCGCCGGGGGCCAGAGAGACAGAAGAAATGACAGGGGGAACAATTGACAAGATTTGGGTGGTAGGAATCACAGTAACGAGGTCCACTTACTCTGGATCTGTTGAATTGTGGGTGGGGCTGCGGCTGAGAAAATTGGGAAGTACATTTAGTGCCCCTTTTACAAATTCATATTTGAAATTGAAACCGCACAGGTCCTGGTAGGTTTCAGGCTTGCTGGTGTGCCAATTTTTGGGGTTTACAAAATTACAACAGGGCCTGGTGATCTGTGCGAACCATTAATTCATTTTGAGCACCCTGTGACAGGTACCACCAATGAGTTAAGGCCCATGCAACAGCTGCCAACTCCTTGTTATAAATAACCCAAGACTGCTCCGTGGAGGTAAACTTTTGGGAAAAGTAGGCGACTGGGTGTTCCAAACCATCGTGCTTCTGGAGCAACACTGCTCCAACAGCTACTGAAGATGCGTCACATGCAACATTATATGGCTTGGTGGGATTGTCGTGTTTTAAAATGGGAGGAGATACAAACACCTCTTTAATCGATTCAAATGCCTGTAGGCATTCATCCATCCAACAAAAAGGTACATTTTTCCCTGTGAGTGGGTGGAGTGGGGCGGTGAGCTGAGAGAGTGCGGGGGAGAACTTTTTTAAGAAAATGATGGTTCCCAAGAAACTCCGTAGTTGTTTCTGGCTAGTCAGAGTTGGCCATTCCTGGATAGCATCCAACTTATTGGGAGGGATTGTGACAACATTTTTAAGGACTAGGTTCCCAAGGAAAGTGATCTCCTCCTTATAAAACTCACACTTGGACGGTTTGAGAAACAACCCTGCCTTATGCAAGGCGACCACCACCGCTTCCAAGTCAATAGCATGCTGTTTGGGAGTAGAGGAGTGAACCAGAATATCATCAATGTATGCAACAGCACAGGTGAACTGGAGGTCACCCAGTACATTATCGATCATCTGTTGAAATTTAGCGGGAGCATTCTTCAGCCTGAAAGGCATTACCCAAAACTGGAAAATGCCACGCTTTGTCTGGATCGCTGTTAAGCATTCCTGCCCTTCCATTACCCAAATTTGGTTGAAGGCGTTCACCAGATCCAGCTTAGAGAACACACAGGATTTGGCGATGGCCTGACTAATTGTCTGCTCCAGAGGCAATGGGTAGGGATCAGTAACTGTTATTTTATTCAAATGGCCATAATCCATGTAGGGACAGAGAGAACCATCCGCTTTTTTGGTGGAGATGATGGGGAGGCGACGGGTGAGGTTTCCTTGAACAGCCAACCTTTTTTCAACATATTGTCCAACCAGGTATTGAGTGCAACTTCTTCCTCCGCTGGATGGGGATACAGCGGACAGTTAATGTTCACCAACTCCATAGTCGTTTGAAACCCACAATTATACCTGATGTGTTTATGCAGATGATCCGCCTTTTCAATATTAAAGATTCTCCGATAGCACATTAAGTTTTTTTTGGAAATTGGCTGGAACGCCCGCAGAAGTGACTAGGGTAGTGATGGAGCTAATTACTTGTACTTTCTTGAGGGTGTCAAATAAAGGGAATTCTCCCTCCAAATGATCATTGGTGAATGACAACGTACCAGACTCTAGATGAATCTTTACATGTTGTTAATGTCACCACCCCACCCCTAAGATCACCGGAAACACCAAGTCTGGCATAGCCAAAAAGCAATCACAGAAGCTGAAGTGGTGGATTGAAAAAGGTATTAGTCGGCGAATGACATACAATGGCTGATAAGCAGATGAGGCCACCATCACTGAGGAGCCTGCATCCATTTCCAGTTTTAATTGTTGCACCAATTCAACACTCATAAAATTTCCCGCGGCTCCAGTGTCCACCAGGGACTCAAAAGAGACGTGTTAGAACCAACGATAATCTTCATGGGAACTAAGAAGTAAGCGTAGTTCTCCTTTTTGGTAGTTGTAGATGAATCCAGAGATACCAAAGAGATGGTGGTGGGATCCAGGGAAACCAATGGCAAATAGCCGAGGCAACTATGGGGTATAGTTTTGGAGGCTTGAGTGTGGCTGGTCTAATGTGGTCAGAGCTAATCTTCTTTATAACCTGGCTCAGTTGGAAATAAGGGACCATTGCTGCGCCTAAACACATGAGAAAGGTGGAAATGGCTAAGAAAAATGGTTGGTTAATTATGTCAGGTGGACATCAGGTAAGAATTAGACTGGCCTACCAGCCCAGATTCCAGAGCAACTAAACAGCAAACCAGAATGCCCGAGGCACTGCTGCTGATACAACGAATATGGAACCAGAAAGGAGTTCCACCAATATCTGCCAGTGAGCCAGAATTTCATATAGGCACAAATTAAAGTACCAGATGCACATGGTCGTTAACCCTGAGGGGTATGAGAATGTTGGCGGATAAGGCAGCTTAATTTTTAACATATAAAAACTCCTTTTTAGGAAGAATTTATATTGGAAAATTAGGAAAGAAAAATCAAACTTTAATTTTTCTCAGTGCGATGTGACTAATTATATAGTACTCAATTTGGGGGAAAACAAAGCCAGGATCAGGTCCCTCAAATTCGACCTAACCAGCGAATTGTTTGGGAATGGGTGGGTTAGTTTCTTGGGAACCGTTATTGCAAAATTTGTTAGCGGGCTGAGTTGCTGTCAGATTGACCTTGAACGCTTGAACCAAAGCTTGACTACATTTCCGATAGTTGGTGTGACAGCGTTTAGCCCAACAAGCGGTGGGAATCCCTAAGGCCACCCCAAATAGGGGCGGGCCCATTTGGTTGGGAATGGGTTCAGGACACCCAACCTGCCCATGCTCAGTTGCTGGGCCAATCGTTCAGTCAATGGCATTGCATCAGGTGCAACACCCAATTTGTCAGCAGGAAGCTGCCCATTGGGGGTGATGCCTGACGGATTTTGGAAGGGGAGAGATTTTTCTGATCGTCATGTTAATTGAATTGCAACCACTGGGCATTCTGGCCGATAGATCAGTCTTCATACCTTTTTGACCATTTAAAATCTGAGCATCTGGTGGATTTCCGCTCGAATTGGTTACAATTCATTTTATTTCAGTTATCTCGGCGCAGATTTAACTGATTCTTTGTAACAGTTCTTCTGAGGTTAGTGTGGGTACTGGAAATGGGATCTGAAGTGGGAGAGCTGTTACCCAGCGCTCATCTACTACGTGAGCGAGATCTCCCTGAGTAACGAGGGGTACAGCCATCCACTTTGGTGCCTTCTTATTCAGAAATGGGAAAATGGCCCAGTCAACACTTAGAGGACGTTCCCTGGGACTTACACAACTGAGACACATGGAAAACTGGGTGATGCTTCCAGAGGGGTGGATTTTTGAGCAGAAAGTGCCATTCCCCAAGTCTTCTTCCTACAAGTGGGGAGCCAAGCATTTACTTGCAAACTTATGCAGGGGCACCTGCATCCACAAAAAGGCGCATTTCAGGCATAACGTGTGAACCTACTTTAATTTTGTGTGCTAGGAGTCATTTCTGATCTTCAAACCATTTTTAGTCACTTATGAACTTATTTAAATGCTCTTATACCAAGAACTATGTGTCCCAAATATGCCAAGCATGGTAAGCTGCAGCTGGGACCTCTGTATGAAGATATGGACCGACTGAGAAGGAGGGATTATACCCCAAGTTGGATTCATATGGGGAGAAGCCAGTGAACGCATACATTCCATTATTGTACATAAACTGGGCAAGGGCAGATTTTCCACCCAGGTATCCTGAGCGGCTGAAGCGTAGCACAGCAGGTACTGCTCCAAGATCTGATTAACTCGTTTAGTTTGTCCATCTGACTGTGAATGGTATGCAGTGGAGTGGCAGGACGTAATCTAAAAGATTGTCAAGATGCTCATTCCAAAACTGTGCCATAAATTGGGGTCCCTAGTCGCTGACAATTTCCTGTGGGAGGTAAACATTGAAAATAAATGACGCAAAAATTGGCGGGCAGTTTCAACAGAGGTAATTGCAGTGGAACATGGGATGAACAGGGAGAATTTAATATAAAGGTCAACGACCACCATGACTTCAGTGAACCCCTTGGAGCTGGGTAACTAAACAATAAAGTCCACGGACACCAATGTACATGGACCCTCTGCCTGCTGCAAGGGGTGAAGAAGACCATTTCTACTAGACTGGTTTAATTTAGCCCACGCAAAAAAACTCAATTGGTGATTCAGGCCAGAACATCCTTATACAAGTCAGGACAGTTAAAGGTACGTTTCACTAAATTAATGCATTTCTTACTTCCTAGATGCCTGCCCACTGGTGATCATGATGAGCCTGAATTACTTCAGCTCAGAGGAAGGGTGGTACCCACACCCACAACCTGGATTGAATGAGCCCCTTTGTCAGTGAATACAAGGAATG
The DNA here is from genome assembly GCA_022478985.1 of Massospora cicadina. Lineage (NCBI taxonomy): Eukaryota > Fungi > Entomophthoromycota > Entomophthoromycetes > Entomophthorales > Entomophthoraceae > Massospora > Massospora cicadina. The sequence goes on from JAKSZP010011913.1 coordinate 88,040, forward strand.
TTTGAATTTGAGAGGTACAACTGCTCCAACGGTTCTACCCCTTCTGCACATGCTGTCTGCTCTTCTAAAACCAATGAAAGCAAGGATGCATTTAGTGCTAAGTCAGCTGCTGAAACTATAGGAGGCATGATGGCCATGATCTGGGTTGATATAATGACTGTAATGAGATCCGCCTCATCTGAGTCAGCTGGGCAATGTGGGGGATTGCAGCAGAGAAAATTTGGAAGGACATTTAACCTTACCTTAACAAACTCATATTTTAATTTAGAATTGCACAGATCATGGTAGGTTCAGGTCTGCCAGTGTGCCAACTTCTGTGGTTTGTGGAAATATAGAAGAGCTTGGTGGTCTATTTGCACAGTCAACGCGTGCTGATCGCTCTTAAAGAGATAACACTAGTGGGTCAAGGTCCATGTCACAGCTGACAGCTCCTTATCATAGATAGCTTAGAATTGCTCAGTGGAAGAGAAGTTGCAAGAAAAATAAGCAACTGGGTGTTCCAACCCATTATGCTCTTGGAGAAAAACAGCCCCTATTGAAGCAGAAGATGCATCACATGCTACAATATAGGGCTTGGAGGGATCCACATGTTTAAGGATAGGGGGTGACAAAAACACATCTTTAATCAAATCATATACCTGCTGGCACTCAGGCGTCCAATGAAAGGGGACATTATTGCCTGTCAGTGGGTGGAGAGGGGCGGCTAACTGGGATAAGGTGGGAGAGAATTTCTTGAGGAATATAATAGTACCCAAGAAACTTCTCAGCTGCTTTTGGGCAGTTGGAGTTGGCCATTCGCGGATGGCATCCAGTTTTCTGGGCAGGATATCGTATCCATCTTTAAATATGAGATTACCCAAAAAGGTGACTTCTTTAGATAAAACTCACATTTTAATAGCTTGACAAACAGACAAACCTTTTTAGAAGCAGCCACTACTGCCTCCAATTCCTTCACTTGTTGTTGGGGGTAGGGAAGTGTACCAAGTTATTACCAATATATGTAGCTGAGCAGGTGAACTGGAGATCACCCAGCACAATATCAATCATTCCTTTAGAATGTTGCGGACACATTCATAATCCCAAAAGCATCACTCAAAATTGGAATATACCTCTTTTTGTCTGGATAGCGGTAAGCCATTCCTGGCCTCCATCACCCAAATTTGATTAAAGGAATTGACTATATCAAGTTTAGAGAACATGCATGACTTAGCAATTTCTTGGCCGGTTGTCTATTCCAAAGGGAGGGGGTAGGGGTCATGGACTATGATTTTGTTAAGGTGACTGTAGTCCACGCAGGGACAAAGGGAATCATCTGCCTTATTGGCAAAGGCAATGGGAGAGGCAATATGTGGATTTCTCTTGTAACAAACAACCCTTCTTGAGCATTTCATCTAACCATGCATTGAGAGAAGCCTCCTCATCCATTGTATAAAGGTACAGTGGGCAGTTAATGTTCACCACCTGCACTGTTGTCTAAAAACCCAAGTCAGGTCCTATATGTGGGGAAAACAGTACGCCTTCTCAGATTCAAAAATACTTTGATATCCCAACAACCCTTCTGGAAAATCTGGCGGAATACCTAAAAGGGAAATGAGGGTTGTAATAGAACCATGGCCACAAGCTTTGGTAAGGGTATCGAGCAATGGAAACACGCCCTCTACCTGACTGTTGGAGAAGGACAGCGTGTTTTTCTCCAGGCGGATTCTCACATGCTGCTGACGCCACCAACTCACACCCAAAATCACTGAGAACACAAGGTTGGGCATCACAGATAAGTAATTGCAAAAACTAAACTGATGGACTGAGAAAGGCACAGGGCGCCAGACTCTAAGGAGGTTTGGGTGGCTGATGATGCAACCAACACCGAAAGCCCCACATACAAGTCTAGATCAAGCTGCTGGGCCAACTTCATAATCATGAAGTTACCCGATGCTCCCATGTCAACCAAGGCCTTTAAAGACACACGGTGTGACCCAATACAAATTTTCATTGATAATAAGAAGTAAGCTTAATTCTGCTTATTGGCAAATACATACATTTCTGCTGATAAGGAAGAGACTGCAACTAGGTTGGGGGAATAATAAGATTTGTGACAGGAGTCAAACTGATGTGGCAAAGAGGTTGAATCTTTACAGATGCTGATTTGATGCTAGGATTGTAAATTAAGGCCAAGTTGGCGGCTTCAAGCTAGAAGATTCCATTCTGGTGTTAACCAAATGAAAAGTCAAAGGCACTGGGGCAGTGCAACCATAGTAAAAGTCCTTCAGAACCATCAGGGAAAAGAAAAAAGGTTCAGCAATTGTTCACAATAACAACATATGGCAGGATACTAATTGTACATTCAACTGGTAGAAGATGACCACTGCTGCGCCCATCCCAACGAGGAGGGCGGAAATGGATAACAATAAAGGATGGCAATTATGTCAGGATAGCGGCAAGTAAAGTTTAGAACAGTATTTCAGTCTGGATGCAAATGAACCCAAATGGCAAGCCCAAATGCCAGAGGCGCTGCTGCTTGTATGACGTTAGATTGTGCTGTTAGAGATTACACCAGCGAGAGCCAATAGGCTGTGATAGAAAATAGCAATCTGGCAATGAACCAGGCTGAATGACCCCAAAGCCTGTAAGTTTTTGTGCTGGGAAGAACAAGATTGAAATGGGAGGTTTGATTTTGTCATGGGAAAAGAATATTGAATTTGGGGTTCAGAAATTTTGTTGAATTCAAATAAAAAAATCAACCAATAATTTTCTCTGTGCGTTACAACTGTTTAATAGACAATTGATTTCCAGGAACAGATTAGTAAAACTTGGGCTTGGGGCCCTCAAGATTTGCCTAACCTGGCGAACTTTAGGTGAAGGGGAAAATTAATCATTTTGAACTGACTTTGAAATTGTTGGCAACATGCCAAGTTACTGTTATTTATCCATGGATTCCCAAAAAGCTAATTTTCTTTTGTTCTGATGGCTAGAGCGACAGTGTCACACTCAATGGGAAGTGGGAACCTCCTAATGCCACCCCATATAGGGGCAGTCCAATGAGGTCAGGAATGGGTTCAGGATGCCCAACTTACCCACACCTGGTTGCTTCAGCATCCATTGGACCAAACGATAATTGTCAGATGGGGGTTTTGATACTGCTGGGGAGGTTTATAAAATTGCATTAACATTTCTACTGGCCCATTGCCATTGGTGAGTTCTTCCAATGATTAAACTTTAGTCATTTTATTCATAACAAGTATGCGCCCATTGGGATATGTTGACAAGGGTTTGGGTTCTCAAACCTTAATTTTGAGGATTCATTGCCACTGACTTTGTTGAGATTCTGATATAACTGGAAGATAACCTTCAGTAGTTTTAACAGAATGGGTGAGAATGGCCGAATCAAGGAGTATGATGCTATTAATGAGATTATCTTGCCATAAGGCAATAGTGCGATACCAAACTTTGAACAAATAATTAGTGGATTACCTCCAAATAAGGAATAAGGTAATGTCAAAATTAGATGAAAATTTAGTAGATCCCCTCAAACAAAGGCAATAGAGAATTTAAGAACACCTTACTTGGACAAAGCTAATGAGAATATGGCAGAACTGAATAGTCTAAGCCAAGAGAGCAGCATCATCTGAAGTTGCTGAAATATAAGCAAGATGGGATGATTGAAGAGGGAGACTGTTTTTTGGTAAGAAGAGTAGCGCGTATCACCAAATTTCTGCTGTTAAATATTATAAACAAAATATCATTGGAGCAATTACTTTTATATTCTATTATATTTATCAAGTTGTTTTTGAGGGCTGACCATCTTCATTTAATCCGCAAGTTGCTCAGTGGGATTGACCCAGTGAAGAAACCTCTCAGCGTATATCTATAATATCGGCAAAGTTATAATAGTGGTGCTCACTACAGGGGACCATTAATTAACACCAAAAAATATAAAAATAAATAAGACACTTCAGGCGTCAGCTATGTCACATCTGGCCTGCACTGACAAAGAGTCCTACCAACACACTGTGCCAACTAAATATATGGAAATTAAACTTTCCTTGGACGCTGTGCTCAAAAGGCAGTATGAGCTTCTTTAGGAGGTTTTATTGATAAGATGCCTCCGTTTGATAGCAATAGGAATATTCATGGGTTCTTTTAATGATTTGAGTTTGCAACAGAAGGAGCCTCAGATTGGCGTAAAGAAAAACTTTTCTATGTCCACCTGGGATGTTGGAAGTGCCGACCAAGTCATCTGCTATCTTCCAAACAGCTCCATTACATAATGAGAAGTGAAGGATACTGTGCTGTTGTTGTTTGGAGGAACTGCAAAGATATTACTGCGGAAGGCTGAGTTCTTGACCATTGGGTTCCAGCATAATGAGACCCTCACCAAGTCAGCTGATTGATTCAAGATGGAAGCCCATTTGTTAATTGGGGCAGGGACTTTATCCAAATATGATGTATGCATTACGATGACCTCTACAGTGAAGCCATAACGCAAGCTTTACAATGTCATGGTCCCAATGTTGGATTACGACGTACAACTGCTCAGAAAAGTTTAGTTTTTGCGTCATTTATCTGTTACCTATCTCCACTCATTACAAAGCGGAAAAATACCACTGCTATTGCTGAACCCTCTTATTTGGTGGAATTCTCCTATCAAGTTCAGATTCCGCCAAGTTACCTATATCAGTTTAACTTTCACCCCAGACTTTCTTATCATTAAAAGAACAACTACTGACGTGGGCCAAATTATGCTGACCATCCACAGTCATCCTATCAACTTGGCCCTGTTTATGCCAATCACCTACAGTTCAACCTTTGACGTGGGCCATATTACAATAATCAAGGATGTAGGCCCTACAGGGTAAATTGCTTTGAATGTGGCCACCCTGGGCATCTGGAAGGAGGTTACCCCATTGGCTGGTCCATTATGTACACCAGGACCAATATTACCAAGGAAAAGTCAGAGCAGAGTAAAGATGGGACTCTACCTCCGCTATCCAAACCCCAAACGTCCCACCTAAAACTATTAATGAATATTTGGAGGAAGTCCCTTAGTATAATGACACATTCCTATATCAGCAGCTGGTTGGAGGGGCGAATATTTTGACATGAATGCAAGCCAAGGACATGGCGAAACAATCTCCACTCAGTAACTAAAGCCGTACACTTGTCAAATGTTTGACCAAGTGTCCCCAGACAAGCCAGACCCCTCCTCCAATGCACCTTTCCTAACAGGGGTAAACGTCGGCTTCTCAGTGGAAGCTATTGTCAAAGAATACCCTAAAGTTGGTGAGGTTAATTTAAACTTCCTTGGGAAAAGAGTTTTTTAAACGTCCACGTATTAAACACTCAAAATTCGTCTCATCCTGAGTGTACATACTGTGACATTGCTTTAGCAAAAACCAAAGTCCGCGCTATCATCAATAATGTAATGGACGGAAAATCCCAATTTCTAATTGTCTATATTAAATGTTCCTTTGGTGCACTGACAAGCAACCAAAGCAGCCTAACAAAGTAGGGAGAGGTTTGGGGCACTGACAGCGCCAAACATTGACTACTCCTAGTTGGTTAAGCATAGTCTGCTGGGTTGGTCTGACCCAACCACAAGAAATCTCCTCAAAACTGAACACATGAAAAAGACCAACAGGTATGCGAGGTATGCAAACCCTGAAACAAACTTTATTTTTATTAAGGATAATAAAAAGGGCCCGCTGACCAGAGCTCATCTGGGGAGCAACTAACAACGCTCCCCAGGAAGGGAATGCTAGGTTAATATTCTGAAGTGAACTTTGGAATTGGAAAGCGCCTTATAAAGGCCACCCTTTGGGGAGCTCACCCAAGTCATTAATTAGGCTCATACAAGCCTAATCTACAACTTGGGTGAGACACACCTGGCGCCAAAAATGACTAAGTCAAAAGTGCTTTAAAGCGATTTGACTCATATTGGAAAATCTAATTATGAGTAAATATATAACAATCAAGATGAGCTTGATCATTACATTACCCCCCGCTAGAGAAGGGCCCCTCCATGAAGAGGGGCCTCACAGTGGAAGGCCGCCACTAAGAGGGCTTCCTGGGGCGAGTTACCTTAAGCCCCAGGAAAAATTAGCCCAGATAAACTATGGGCCCCTTGAGGGAAAAGAAAAATGGCAAGAGGAAATGGGTTGGGGCTGCCAGAATCACCCCACCCAGCCCGGGGATGCACGCCCAGCATGTGGCTTTGTTGCACACCCCCTCCTGGACTCCTGCTAGCGATGATCTTCCCATCCTGACAAGGGTGGCGCTTTCTCCAACAAAAAATTTAAGAGGGGTTCCCTGGGCACTGCTCAGCGCAGCTGGGCAGCCCTCAGCCTGAGGATGCACGCCATGCACTTGACTGTGTTGCGCACCCCCTCCCAGGCTCCTGTTGGCGATGGTCTTACCATTTCAACCAGGAAGGCGCTTTCTTCAACAGAAGCATGAGAGGGGCGCGCGGTACAGTGTGGCTGGACGTCCTCTCCCTTTCCAGGTGGACTATCTGTTGGCGAGGGAGCCCTGCTGGGATAGGCCCCATCAGTGCCACCAAATCCCTGGTAAGTGGGAGGCCCCACTTGGACTTTCAACTGATGGTCACTTTGGATCCAGGGTTGGACATCAGTCACTGGCTCCCACCAGTGCTGATTTATTGACAACTGGGACCAAGTAAACACTGAGGTTGGCCAAACTGTAGACTGGAGGCGTGAAACGCACATTTGACTTCAGAATAATGTAACGGATGGAAAATCCCAGTTTCTGACCACCTATATTAAATGTTCCTTTGGCGCACCAACAAGCAATTAAAGCAGCCTAACCGTGTAGGGAGAGGTTTGGGGCACCAACAGCACCAAACATTGCCTACTCCTAGTTGGTTAAGCATAGTGCGCTGGGTTGGTCCACCCAATCACACAAAAGCTCCTTGAAACCAAACACCTGAAAAAGACCAACAAGTATGCAAGGTATGCAAACCCTGAAACAAACTTTATTTTTATTCAAGGTAATAAAAAGGGCCCGCCGACCAGAGCTCATCTGGGGGGCAACAAACAACGCCCCCCAGGAAGGGAATGTTAGGATTATATTTCCAAAGTGAACTTTGGAATTGGCAGGTGCGTCTTATAAAGGACGCCCTCTGGGGCCTCACTTGAGACATTGATTAGGCTCATACAAGCCTAATATACAACTCAGGTGAGGCACAACCCAGCACCCAGTAAGAATAAGCCAAAAGTATTTTAAGCAGTTCAACTTAGATTCGGAAAATCTGAATCTGAGTCAAAATGTGACAATTTAGATGAACTCAATCATTACAAATATGGGCGATTCAGTTTATATAGTTCCACTAAGCTGGTGAAAAAGCTCATTAAACCTGATGTGGAACATTGTATGGTGTATATGACTGCTGGAGTACAAAACACGGTCTCTGAGGGAGTGTACAGTGTGCTACCATTGCAGTTTAGGTCTACTGTCATTGTAGCACCAGCAATAGTGTTGCCCAATGATAAATATGACATGTTAATTGAAACCGCTTTAATGCGACACTGGAACTGTTGTTGCATGATAGAGGAGTCATTTGAAATTTTGGGGCAGCAGATCCCAATTTATTTTACCTCCAGTGGAGTGCCAAAGGATCTGTTGCACCTGGGACATATTAACCTGGAATACAGTGATGGGGTAATTCCAGTTTGCTACCATCTACTAAAGAGCAAGACCTGGGCTTTCCCTCAACAGATATATGAATATCAAGAGCTGTCGCTTAGAGCGGCTAGGCCAATGTCCATTCCCTCCAGTCACCAAGTAATAGTGAACAATAAATTGGTTGTAGAATTACCAGATGGACTATATGGGGATTTTTTTGGTCCTTATCAGCAATTGCAATTTGAGCCTCACGTGGATCCAGGCATTATACTTCCGGGTCATGGATTATCAAGGTTTTAGTAGTAAAATTACAATGTGAGCCAATGCAAATCCGCCGGCATCAAATAGTGGCATATTTACAAATGACAGTTGTAAAGCAGGTCCTTTAGGTTCACGAGTTTGGGTTTCTGGATGAATTTAGTCTATCCATCAAACACAGTCAGGCGTTGTGACTGTGGTACTGCGTGATGAATTAATGGGGTTATTGGAAGCACATAAGGTTTGAGCAATAGCTTTATTTCAAAAATATAAGGAGATTTTCTCTGTTGACAACAATGATTTAGGGTGCAATCAGGGAGTGGTCCATTGGGTGGACACTGGAAAACATCCTCTCATCAAGTCATGGCCAATATGCTAATCAAGAGCAGCTGAAAAAGTCATCACTGAAGAAATTAAGAAGTTGCTGGAGAAAGAGATGCTTGAACTCTCAAAGTGTCCATGAGCTTTGCCAGATAATTGTCAAAAGAAGAATGGTACCAACCAGGTAGTGACAGACTACTGGAAGATTAGCAGTATTACCAAAAAGGTCTCCTACCTCTTGCTGTGGATCAACAATGCTATGGATTTATTAGGTGGAGCTTGTTACTTAGTGGCTATGGATTTGATATTAGGTTACTGGCAAATCAAGTTTACCGCAGTGGAACAGGAGAAATGCGACATTATCACGTCCATAGAGTCTTTCCAGCCAACCCATATGCCACAAGGGCTGTGTAACAACTGGAAGTGTTCTAACGGGCTATGGATACCATCCTTTGCAACTTGAAGCTGTCATTTGTTTTTGTATACCTTGATGATACTAATGTCTTTTTTGCGCACATTCTTTGAGCACCTTACCCACTTGGAGGATGTCTTCCGCTGGCTTGCTGAGGCCAACATCAAGATCAAGACTCATAAATGCCACTTCTTTAAAGATCAGTTGGAGTACTTAGGGTTTGAAGTAGATGCGACAGGGCTTAAACCTCAGCTGGCCAAGGTTGAAGCTATTTGGAAAATGACTGCACCAACCAGTAAGCGGGTCATAAAAGTATTTTTTGTTAATGGTTCATTACTACCGTCGCTTTATACTCAATTTCAGTTGTATTAGAGAGGTCTGCTAATCGAGTTATTAAAAAAGATGTCATATTCAAATGGACTAATTCTGTCAACACTCCTTTGACAAACTTTGGATGGCATTAATAAATGCGCTGTAGCTACGCTACCCAAATTTTGATAAATAACTATTGTGCAGAGTGATTAATCCCTTTCCACCGTTAGGGCGGTCCTATCTTAAAAAGACAATGAGGGGGAGGATTATCCAGTTTTCATACTTCAGTTAGAGCCTAAACTGCCATGAGTTTAATTATACTGTGACTGAGCGGGAGTTCTTAGCGGTGATCTATGCATATAAGAAATTTTGAGTGTATTTGCATAGAGTAAAGTTTAAGTTCATAACTAATCATGCTTTGTTACGCTGGCTGCAGAATCTCAAGGATCCTGAAGGGCATCTAGCCCAATGAGCCCTTAAGCTGCAGGCGTATGACTTTGAGATCCTCCACTGACATGGAGCCAAGCACAAGAACACCAATTGCTTCACGAGGCTACCAATGATTGTGGTTACGGCGGATCTGAGCAACATAATGTAGGACAAGATGCTCAGAGGAATATATGAAGATGAACCGCCTCAAGTCATCAAGGTGCTAGATGGAATAAGGATTAATACGTTCCAGATGAACGGCGAATTATAAAGTGGATAGGGGACATTACGGTGAATATCCTTGGCCTTCTGCATGACCAAACATTAATATGAGCACACACCAAGCAGTCAGACATGAGGGAGTACATAAGACCTTGGAAATGTTGCAACCTTGGTACTACTGAGAAAGCATGCATTTGATGCATTCAAAACAATTTCCTGCTGCCACCAGTGCCAAGTAGAGAAGACATTCTGCCAAAAGACTTTGTACAATTAGTGAAACCTCACTCTGCTTGGCATACAGTTTCTATCATTGTCATGGGGCCCTTGCCAACTGGAGCAAATTGGTCCAAGTATATTCTGGTGGCGATTGACCACTTGACCAGGTGGTTTGAGGCCTGAGAAATACGTGATCTGAGGCTATCACAGTAAAAAAATTGTGATGGAATGTATCATTCAGTGACATGGCTGTTCTATAGTTCATCCTTACAGACAATGAAACCAACTTCACCTCCCACATTTTAACCAAGCTCAACGAATTAATGGCCATCCGTGGGGTTTGACAACCCCATATCACCCATAAACCAACAGGATGGTTGAGCGAGTTAATGGGACCTTGGTGAACATACTCTGCAAATTGGTAGAAGATTGACTCTCAGATTGGAGTTCACTCCTTTCCAAAGCCGTATTCACTTAAAATGTCAGCTATCATTCTGCCATGTGGAAGAGTTCTTTCCAGTTACTATATGGACGCACCCAGCTATTCCAGCATTAATCTATGCCTGCATGGAAGATACTGGCAGAATGGACCCATAATGATACTTAAACAACCTAAAGAATATGCTGATTAAGATGCAAACTGAAGCATATTTGTTAAGCTTATCCAAAAAAGATTAAGAATCAGGATGATGATCAGGTATGGCATAGCGGGCTAGCTCAGTTAAAATATGGGGGTATGATTTGTTCCACGACCAGCATGGGTTTGGGTGGAAACATAAGTTGGCCAACATCTGGATTGGTCCATTCAAGATAATTGAGAAGATGGGCGTCGATGCATACAATATAAAGGACCCCACAAGCAGTCAGATCAAAGACTGATTGCATGAAAAGTTCCTTTGGCCATATAGACAATAAGAGGCTTATCATCCAGTCAAGGGGGTAATGTCAAGATTCTTATACGATTAGCCAACAAGCCCTAATAGTTTTGGCAGAATGGGTGAGAATGGCCAAACCAAGGAGTATTATGCTATTAATGAAATCACATTGCCATAAGGCGATAGGGTGATACCAAGCTTCAAATGAATAATTAGTGGATTGCCTCCAAATAAGGTGATAAGGCGATGTCAATATTAGATGAATATTTAGTAGATCACCTCAAACAAAGGCAATAGAGAGTTAAGAAAACCATACTCGGCCAAAGCTAATGAGAATATGACAGAACTAGATCTCTAAGCCAAGAGAGCGGTATCATCTGAAGTTGCTGAGATATAAGCAAGATGGGGTGATTTAGAGGGGTTTGTTTGTTGGTAAGAAGAGTAGAGAGGAGCAGAAGGAACCTGCTGTTAGATATTATAATAAAAAGTATCAATGGAGTAATTACTTCATATTCTATTATATTTATAAAGTTGTTTTGAGGGCTGACAATCTTAATTTCATCCGCTCGTTGCTCAGTGGGATTGAACCTGAGAAGAAACCTCTCAACATATCTCAAAAATATTGCAAAGTTATAACAGATTTCATGAGGACTTTTTGCCCGTGGTAATGCCAGCTGTCTAATATTTCACAACAAAACCCTAAATTTGACATACTAATTTGGCCAAAGTCAACACTGGGATGGGTGGCGAGGTCCAAGGGGGTAGGATGCTACCCAACACTTGTCAACAACATGGGTGAGGTCACCCTGGGAGATGAGGATGTCAGACAATTACAAGTCCAATTTTGTATAAAAAGTGATTTGAGTTTTTAATTTTATTAAAATCAGCCAAAAGACCCTGGCCAATTATTGGTGGAACCCTTTGAATTGGGGTAATTTTTTTAGTACTAATAAAACTCAGCCAAATATTTCAAGTTTAGGTAGCTGGAATATTATGACTCATTGGCGGAATTAAGGGAGCGCTTTTAAGGTTCCTCCCCACCTTAAAACGTCTAGCCAGAACTAATGCCTAAGTGGGGACCACCACCTTTTATAGGCATGGCAGGGATCCCCCAAGATGCAATAATTTTCCTGAAAGAGGATTGACTAAAATATATTAAATTGTTATCCCATAGTTACGTCTTACCTAACAATAACTCCCCATCCATTATTGAGCCAAAATGAATACAGTTTTCCTAGCTTTGATGGGTTGAATTTACACATTTCTAATTTGGAACATCCCAAGCTATTCTTACTAAGCATTGAATTCCCTTTGACCCTCAATTCAGTTTAAATACTGATAGTTAGATATTGAGAGGGTTCGTTTTTTATTATCCCAAACGGCGCCTAATAAAACTTTAAAAACCATACCTTTTTAGTTTTTGAATTTTTAATTATCTTTATTATTTTCGTTGTTTCAATCCCCAATTGTTGGATCTTAAATAAATAATCACCAGCGAGCATTTCCAACGCCCAAAATCCAACAAGTGGTGCTCACTACAGGGGACCCTGTATACCACTAAAATCCTGTTAAAATAAAAAATTTGACAATATTTCTCAAAACCAAGGCTAACTGCATTAGAGAACAAACTAGCCAGTCTCTGTCTCACCTCAAAAGGCTTGAGCAGCACTCTCCACAAGGCTCTTATGGGACCTACCCTAATATTATTAAAACTCTGTTTAGAGACAAGTTCACATCCAGTTAGGGCAGTATTGCTTCTTCCTTTATGTTTATGAATCTGTGATGGAAGGAGCGACTGACCATCAAAAAACCAGTTATATCCTTCCCTGCTTGAGTCAGATGGCTCAGAATATTATGGTTCCTCAAATTACCACACTTATCTCCTGGGCGGAGGTCAAACAGGCGCTGATTGACGAGTTTGGTCCAAACAGAGTTTACACTGGAAAAACAGGCCTTTACATGCCTTAACCTGAAAAGGGAGAATTGTTCCCTTCCTTTGTTGAGAGATTCTATTCTAAGCTCAACCACAGTTGTTAACCAAACTGCTTCCTCTAGATAATGTTATAGCTGCTATTGTGGATATCTTGGAGTCTTATCCCCCTTTAGAAATGCATATATCCGCAATCAAGAACACCTTTCAAACTGTAAAGGATATCAAAGAGGCACTGCTAGCAGTGGCTGATATTCATGAACCTGAACTTCTGCAAAAAACTCCAAGGCAGGAATCAACTCTGACCCCTCCAGCTTCTTCTATGGCTGTATCCCTCTGAAACCCAGCTACTTTAGAGCTGCAGCGACAAGATACTCCTTCACCATGCGAGGATAGCCAGAAAATACTGGCAGTTATGGGGCAGCGATCCCCTCCAGCTTCAGTTCCAAAAGATCAGCCGGTTAAGTTAGTTATCACTCTGCCTGGTTCCTTCTTACCAAGTGGCCTTCTAATATGGATAAAGTATCAATCTCTCCACGCCGCTGCCTTAATCCCCATCAGCCTAACCTCATGCTGCCACTAGTTCAAATCCTGTAATCATGGGGAAGCCTACGCCGGCCACTTCATAAGCAAAAGTCAAAGTCATTACACTTCCAACGCCTTCCCCAAAAGTTTGTGCAGTTATGATACTCCCTTAAAATGCCAAAAAGGGTATATGAGCACAAAAAAGCCCTCACCTGTGAGGAGATTAAGCCGGTTTCTCCGCCCCCTATTAGCAACTCATTAAGGTGCATTGACAATCCCTTTGATGACGAGTCTGAAGGGGATGGCGAAGACGCAGGCTATTATGTTTTGGGTGCTCCAATGAAAGTGCAGATTCTGGATAGGTTGAGGCCTGAAAGAATTGAGATAGCCATGATACCATGATGAACCTATCTTTAACAGTTTTTGAAGTTTTAGAGGTGATTGATACTGTTAGTGATGCTGACCAGCTTAATGGGACAGTGTCTCAATCCACCCAGCAGGTTCATACCCTCCAATATATTAAAGATAAATACCCTGTGATGGCTCAACGCCTTGCCTCCACTCTCCGCTTAAAGGAGGTTCTCGCCCTCCCCCTACTTTTGGTAGCACAATAACTAAAGTAGAGGTTGTCATTAATAAAGTGCGCTTTCTAGCCATCCTTGATATGGGTGTTCCAGTAAATGTGGTCTCTTCCAAGATCATCAACAAAATTAAGTTGGCGTCTAACCTGGACTATTCACAAGAGTTTGGAACTACAGGGCCTAACAATACGTGAGCTATTAAAGCCTACTCTTCTCTAACCATAAGAATTGGGAAACTCCTACTGGCTGCTCCCACTAAGGCCTTAAATAATAATGCATACAATCTGCTCATTGGCACTCAATATATGATTGAGTATGATGGAATCATTAATATAAATAAGGGATTTCTCTCCCTTCTAAATAGAAAGGGTCCCCTAGTCTTTACCAAAGATGAGCTCATGAAAAAGAATACACTTGCATCGTTAAGTATCCATCATCCGCCTTCACCCTTATTATACCACTTTGGGCAGAAACAAAAAAGCTGACTGACTCTGTGTATGCTAAAGAGGGCCTTCCATTGTATGCGTCAGAGTTAGTAGTCAAAGCGGGTGAACAAAAAGGTGATATACACCAAAATTACTATGCAAATCCCCTGCAACTGCATTTTGCACTTAACAAGCATTGATGGAATAAGCCCTTTGGAACATCAGGTGTTGCCAGGTATCCTAGACCCTTCCTACTAGTGATCTATCAATCTTCTGCTGGGGAACCTCACTAACAAGGACATGGTTGTAAAAAAGCATCAGGAGATTGGAAAATCTCTCTTGATTCGAATTGAGGACATCCACCAAGTCATTAATTGGGTCTATGATAGATATGGGACTACCCACTGACCAAATGTTTTGCGCTTTGCCTACCATTCGAAAGTCCGATGATCTAAATCCTGCTGAGCTTATTAAAGCTCATTCTTTATTAGAGTCATATAGTGACATCTCCAAATCTGATACTGACTATGGGCATATGAAGGGCTGGTGCCACACCATTGATGTTGCTGATGCAAGCCATATTAATCTAAGCCTTATTGGAAATCAAAAATTGAGGAGCTTTATATAAAGATGGAGCTTAAACAATTGCTGGAAGCGGGGCTTAAGGTGCCCTCTAAAAGCCCTTGGACATCTCCACTATTGCTCAAAAAAGAAGAACTGTGGACATCTGGTAGTTATGGACTAAAGCAAGCTGAATAAACTCACCAAGAAGGACAGCTACCAATTCCGCGAATTGACGACGCTCTGGCCCAACTCTCTGGGTCCAAATCTTTTCCGCCATGGACTTGGCTAGTAGATACTGGTAGATGGACCTTTCTTCTCAAGACCAGAAAAGTGGGCGCTTATCTGCAGTGAGGGTCTCTTACAATCTACCCGACTATTAAAAGGATTGTGCAATGCACCCGCCTCTTTCCAGCAAGCCATGGATCACATCTTGCAGATTATGAAGCTTAGTTTCATAATTGTCTATCTTGACGATATCACCATATTTTCATGAACATTCAATGAACAACTTTCTCACTTAAGGAAGTTTTCCAACGCTTGCAGGGCTCTCACATTAAGCTGAAGCCCTCCAAGTGTACTATCTTCCAGAAGAAGTTAGATTTCCTGGGACACGCCATCTCCTCAGACGGGATCCAGCCTCTCCATGCTAAGATTGAGGAGATATCTAAGATGCCTGCTCCTAAAACCCTCCGCAATCTTCAGGTGTTCTTGAGCATGATGGGATATTACCATCAATTCATCCCCAAATTCGCTCATCTCAGTGAGCCCCTCATATGGATTTTTAACAAAGAATGCCCCTTTCCATTGGGGTGCAGAACAGCAGGCTGCTTTTGAAACGCTAAAAAAGCTGCTACAGAGATGGTCCATCCTATGCCACCCTGACTATAGTAAACCCTTCATGCTGTTTACTGATGCCTCTGATTATGCAGTTGAAGCTATCTCAGCTTAACTGGATGAGCATGGGGTTGATCACCCCATTTCATCTTTCAACAAGATGCTTTCTAAGGCAGAATGCAACTATAACTTTACTGAAAAAGAGTACCTGGCTGTCTTGTTAGCTGTTAAATATTACCTCCCTTCCCTATATGGGACCTCATTTAAAGTGGTTACTGACCACGGCTCTTTAAAATGGTTATAAAAGGGCAGGATCCCACTAGGTGGAGGGCACCTGGACTTTGAAGCTCCAGCACTATGATATGACCATTGTGCACCAAGCTGGGACAAACCACATGAATGTCCATGGGTTGACTCAGCTGCCCATCCTTCACTTTGATAATAGTGAATAAGAGAAGTTGTTGGGATTTTTGCCCATATTCCCAGCCAGCTAGATTACCTGGTGTCGCTAAGGGAAAATTCCCTAAAGCGAAGTGAATTAGAAACTGGTTGGCCCAAATTTTGGAGGAACTACATTTGGGGGTTTTGGGATATTTGCCTGGTCATATCCATTGGGGATCAATCCGGATGAATATTAATATCTCATTGGATGGAGTGGCTGACGAAATAGGGGCATCAGATAGTGATTAACTATCAGGTGTACCAATTGGGATCAGCCAGTTTTCATCACCAACTAATTGGGAATGAATAGTGAGTTACGAGGTGAGTGATGATGCCTGCAACTAGCGAATCAATCAGTTGGTGAAGTGACATGCCATAATTGGTAAAAAATCCCATTACCTAAGCAGGTTGCTAGCCAATTATGGCTGGTTCACTTGGATCAGGAGGAAAATGTTAGGGACACATTTCCAACTCTTTCCATTTGAGGTCTTGAGGATGTCCAACGACGGAATCCTAGCCAGGATGGGGAAGACCATCACTGCTGAGACAAGGAAGGGTGATTCAATGGCAACGGCTGCCATTTCATCAAAGAGGTGTCAACTGAGGGTTAAATGGCCAAATCCTCTACTATAAAAAACCTAGGATCCACTATAATAAAAACACGATTATTACCAAAAGTATTATTGCCAATATTATTGGTATTAATAATATTGTAGATTTGGTTATGTTAGACTATCAGCATCCAGTGTGAAGTTCCATATCAAGGATATTATTTCAGAAGGCAAAATTTGGAAGACTCTCAGAGAGAATAGTAGAGATCTGAGCGGGGATCTAGAGATGAAGGGAACCACCATCAGGGATAGCTGCTGACTGTGTGTTGGGCTGAAAGAGACTGTCATCAGGAGACCTTGACAAAGATTGAGTGGACAGTAATATAGGGAACGAATACCTATGAGTATGAATATTGAGTATTTAATTGGAAAGACTGGCTGAAGCGTTGGGCCTAATAATAGTTCAAACTCAACTACAGATTATAGTCTCCATACTATTATCAGATTTTATATTTTTACAACGCGGAGTGCACAAGGAAAATGAACCTGTGCAGTAAAAAGGTTACTGGGTTGATGACTGATAATTAACCCTTAAGTAAATTTTTACAAGTTGGTGCTCACTACAGGGGTAGGTAATTGAAGAATTTATTAACAATGTCGTATAAAGAAGAAATGCGCAAGTTGTGGACCGAGATCCCCACAGTGAATCAGAATGCCTTAAACTCAGTAGACCATTGGGAGTTTGCAGCCTTGGAAGATCGAGTCACCAAGGTGGAAGAAGGAGTAGAAAACATAGCCAACTTTGGGAACGAGTTACTTGGCAAAGTAAACTCATTAAAGAAGAAAGAAGGAGACCTCATTTGAGAGGTCCTATTCCTAAAAAGGGAGCAAGAAGCGGATCGCGTTTATCTGAGAAAGTTTGGAGCAGATATTGAGAAGTTGATGAAAGAAGTAGAGGACTTGAAAGCCCACAGATGTGCATGTGAGCCTGATATGGCCAGTGATGCCAAAGAGAGAAGTCCTCATACAATACTTGGGAAGATGTATACCCTGAGAAATATGCCGCCCATCTTTAATGCTATTTTGGAGATGATGCCTGAAGTCACTCCACAAGTGAACTGAGTAGCTGAACTGAGAGAATTGGTCCAAAATGACTCAGAGGAATTAAGAGCAACACCAAAATTGCTGACATTCCATTAGGATAACGCCCAGCGTTTTCCAACTATTTGACATGACCATGAACAGATATGGGGATTGTCAAAAGGCGTTGACAGTCATGAACTGTTTGGACACAGACTGCCAGAACCTAGTGTTACCCCACTTGGATGGGGACAGCTAGTCATATGCCAAGATGAAAGCGGCCATAATGAAGGAGTTTGGTAGTCTCACCCGCATGTCAAAGAACAAACAAGAATTTATGGGAACTCAATTCTGTAAAGATGAGTCTCTTGCAAGCTTCGCGGATCAATTTTACCAAGAGTCGCAGATCCTGGCTGGAGCAAAAGTGTTAAATGACTTTGATGCAAGAATCACTTTCAAGCGGCCCTTTGGCCCTATTGTGATTTGCATCAAATGGTGTCTACTGTATTTGTGACTGAAATAGCTACCTCGCAAATGGTAGATAACCTAAAGATTTTGGGAGCGGCGTTGGATGCCACCAATAGAAGCTTCAAGTCTAATCCAGTCCAAAATCCAAATCATACAAAGGGAAGCAAAGGATCAAAAGAGGCTTTTAACTGAACTGTGCCAGGAAATAAGCCCAAAGACTTCAGATGGTTAAATAAAGAAAGAGAAGGTCTGCTTCCAGTGTGGCGGGAAAGGACATTTCACCACACACTGCAAAAAGCCAAAGGATCAAATTAATGTGGTCCAGGCTAAGGAGACATTAGTATACAAAATTTGGTAAAAGGGCCTGCTGCCTAGACAAGGAACAGTCTAGTGCAGCAGAGAAACCTGTTCCTCCTGATATCATGAATAAAGAGATAGACATTAGCAATCTGTTTGTAGATGATGAGCAGGATCAGCTATACCAAGTGATCAACATGGATATAAAGGCCATGACCAGAGCCAGGGTGAAGAAAATAAACCCCGAGATAATTCAGGAAGTTGCCCTGCCGTACGCCCAACAACTGGTGTAGAAGATTTAGACTGCTGAGAATCCTGATGAGTTAGCAGATGTTCGATTAAGTGAGGTCAACCTGTTGATCCCTTTGGCGCAATAAAGGAATCATTTCCTGAATTATTGGCGCAGATTATTCATACCCTAGATTTGGCTAACACCGCAATTCACTCAGTAAATACTATATCACAATACTCTGAGTGTATGTATATATATTCAGGTGAATCGAGTGAGGGTGAGGGCGATTGTCAACAGTGGAGCACCCATTAATATTGTGTCAACTAAGCTGATGAAGAGGATAAAGATCTCCCCCAGAATTGGAACACAAGAAAGAATATGGAACAGCTGGGATGAACACCACCGTTTCCTGTGGAGCGTATGTTGTGCTGCCACTATGATTTGGGTCATTGGTGGTATCCGCGCCAGTGATAGTTTTGGTGAACAAAAACTATGATATCCCAATAAGAATGGAGTTTCTGCAGAAGTGCAGAGTTAAATGTAACTTTGAGGATAATATGTTGACCATCCTGGGTCAGACGTTACCATTGGTATACCAGAAAGATGGTGAAGTTCCATTAATTTGGAGAAACAACTTCATTAATATGATATACAATGATGGCATTGTATCAATTCAATACCAATTAGTTGGTAGGAAGCAACGAGAGATGCTGGCGGAAATCCTAGAAAACTGGGGTTTTATTTTAAGGATCAAGAAGGAAAGGACCATAACGGCTGGATCACAGACAATAGTTGACATAGGTGTTGGACATTCTTCTTCTCGACTTTCAAAAAAGAATGTTGGAAGTAAAAATGCCCCTGAATCCACTACTAAAATCGGCCAATTACATGTCCAATCTTCTAACAATACTATGGTTAATAAGGATATGAGTACCATCAGCCAAAAGACCCTGAAGGATTCTCGGTGGAACCCTACCCTTTGGGAAAACATGTTTTATAATAAAATCAGCTTTTTAAGGTAAAAAATGATAGTTGGATTGCTCCGACTCTCAGCCAATTTTGAGGCGTCCATCACATGGTTCCCCCTCAGCCACGTCCCATTCCATACCAGTTCCTAAGTGGGGACCCCCTTTTTAGGCGTGGTGGAGGTCCCCCAAGGTGAGAAGATTTTATCCACCAGTGATTGGGTACAATTTATTAAATCATTACCACAGGTTTATTCTGCCCCAGAATATTTTCCCTCATACTGATAAGCCAAAGCCTAATCTCTCCTAATTCAGATGACTAAGCTATTCGATACTATAGCTCTAAATTCCCATGGCCCTAATATTCAAATTAATTTAAATATGAAATACTAGAATTGAATAGGTGATCTTTTTCTGGCTTGCCCTGCAAAAATAATAAAAAAGATAAAAAACTTTAAAAAGCGTTATCATTATTTTTATTTTCTAGTTTAAAAGTAAGTTTTTATATTTTGAGAAATATTTGTGGCATTCATCGGCGGATCCCACAAACTGGTGCTCACTACAGGGGAAACCCTGTATACTTTGATAAAGTATTAAAGCAATGGAGAGTGTCACCCGCTGGGTGTGAAATGGAGAAGGAGTTGAAGACGATGATTGGATGGACAGACCTACCACTTTGACGTTTGGAGAAGAACGATTTGAGCACATATTAATACCTGAATCATGCCACATCACCTGGCTGGCCACCGAAGCTGTGAGAGACCTTACCCATGGCATCCTTAATCCTGGTGACATTGCATCCCACAAATGAGCGTCATTGGTAGATGAACGTCACTTGTTTCTCTATGAGACTAGTGTCCTCCCAGAGACCTACAGCCAGCTCACAAATTTGACCACCTATGTATGCAAGTTTGCTCACCCCGCCTTGGTCCATATGATGTATCTCTTAGCCGGCCATCACACAGAGCTACATTGACACCTAGATACTCATGCAGCTCTGAATTTAGCCTATGATAGGTTGTACCAACTGACCTCTAAACACCTTGGAGCAGTCAGATCTGGTGTGAAGCTAATTGCAACTTCATCATTCAGCTGCATGATCAACTTGCTCCATGGATACTGGGATTGTAAAGTATTTTAAAGAGGCCATGAAGATCTTTAGGGATGAACTGAACGCTTCTATTGCTAGCAATCGCTCATTTCTGGAGGAGTTTTATAAAGAACTTGAAAAGCACAATGAGAAAACGCACTGGGACCTTTTAGCCCCCATCTCCGCCCCTCAAGTTGAATATGAACAGCATGTGGCTGTAAGGAGCAACAGTTAACCCAGGCCTTTTCACTGTTGATGAGCTCAAACGCCATCTGCTGCTTGAACCATCTGGCGCCACCTCCACCCTTGCGGCCAAGGTTGTTTAGCTGGAAAAGGAGCTAGATCTCAAAGCTTCTTTTAAAAATACCGAATATTTGGCGCGTCACCTGAATGAATGTGAAACTGAAGCGAAAGTGATAAAATCTTTACTGGAAAGCCCTGTGCTGTTAAAGGAAGTATTTAGTCAAATAACGTAGGTCGAGTGGAAGTATGAGAAGATCAAGGATGGAGTACAAGGCCCAAGCTCACATTCTCATGACGATGAAGGGTGTAAATAAATGAACGAAGAGCTGAAGAAACGCGTGGAAGCCATGGAAGCTGCTCAACTAAACCTAAGCTCGCTGATGTCACAACACCACTACCAAGTCAATGCTTTGGAGAGCCGAGTGGAAGATCTTGAAATTCACAAACTGAGAATCAAAGCTCAACTGAGACTATGTGAATCTGAGCCCCAAGAAGCCCTCTCCAAAATGAAAACCTGGATCAAAGCCATGCAAGACCAATTTGATCGCCTTTCGCGCACCTTTGACCAGTTAAACTATTGCTCTGAAACCCCAGAAACAGAAGCTCCAGCTATTCATACCCTTACCGGGGGTGACTTCAGTTCATTTAAACTGACGTTCAAAGATAAGTTTATCCTCAGCGAGGGCAGCATTGCTTCATTTTTATACACTTATGAAGCAGCAATGGAAGGGGCGACTGATCGTCAGAAGGCAAAACATATTCTTTCCTGTTTGGGCCAAATGGCACAGGAGGTGATGGTCCCACATATGGATGCTCTTAGCACCTGGTCCGAGGTTAAAGATGCCCTCATAAACACGTTTGGCTCAAAACAGGCTTTAAGCATGAAAAAGTAAGCCTTTATGAGTATGAGTATCCAAAAAGGGGAGTCAGTGGTCACCTTTGTGGAATGATTATATATGGAAGCACAGACATTGTTAACTTCAAAGATGTTGACTTTAGATGACGCTGTAGCCGCTGTTTTGACTGAAGTGGCATCTCACCCTCCTTTGGCGATGCACATCACCTCAGTTAAACGCTATTTCCGTACCATTCAAGGTATCAAGGAGGCGTTACTAATTGTCGCTGACTTCCATAAGACCAAAATGTCTCATGGAGCTATATACCGCCCTCGCGTTTTAGCCATTGAGGATCCAAAGCTCAAGCCTCGGGTCCTGGCTATTGAAGAAAAGAAGGAGCCTCTTCAGATAATGGGCCCTGAGGAGCAAAAACTCAAAGAGAAACATCCTGAATGCCCTCGGTGTGAATACAGCTACAAGTTTGGACACAAGGAGGCTGTGTGCTGGAAAAAGAAAGATGAAGCGGAGGAACAGGAGCAGGGAAAAGAAATGTCAGCGTAGGGAGAGGCACACCTATTGCTGACATATTTCATGTGCCTAACTCATTTAAGCAACTTATGCCAATACCTCGTGTTACCAATACCCCTGGGGATGATTCTGAGGGGGTATGGATGAGGTTGGCTATTTCGTTGTAGGAGTACCCGCTGAAGTGGAAGTCCCTGATCACTTGAACGCTGGAAGAATAGATGAGTCCACCATACCTGAAGAGACGTATTTCCGCCAAGTTCTTGGGGAGCCAGCTGTTATCAACACTGCCAGCGACGCGGATGAGGTCTTGTCTAACCTTATTAGATCTCTCCAGCATGGCCATACCATGCAGTCCATCCTGGAAAATTACCCCAAGACCGCGCGCAAATTAACCTCCACTTTTCATCTCAAGGAGGTCTTAGCGCTATTACCCAATTTTGAGGGGATACTTACAAAGGTCAAAGTGGTTATCCAAAAAAGTTTGGGTGATGGCCATCTAGATTAGGCTCCCCGGTGAACGTAATCTCCTCCAAGTTGATGAAAAAGATCAAACTTGCGCCTGACTTGGAGTACACGCAAGAATTTGGAACCGCCGGTCCCAACATCACCCGCGCACTTGGTGCTTACTCATCCCTTCCCATTCATATTGGGAAGCTTATTCTATTGGCCCCCGCAGTGGCTTTGGATAACAACGCCTATGATATGCTCATAGGTACTCAGCTTATGATTGAATATGAAGGTATTATCAATATGAAGCAGGGGTTACTGTCGTTGCTCAATTATGAAGTTCCCTTAGTTCTATCCAATAAATAACTCAGCAAGAATGAATACTCTTGCATGGTTAAGTACTCACTTTCCGATTTACCTATACATTATACCACCTCTGGGCGAAATACCAAGAAATTGCCTGATTCAGTGGATGCTATTGAAGGTATTCCATTTTATGCAGCCGATGAGGTGGTGATTAAGCTGGGTGAACAACGAGTGATAGACACGAAAATCACTCTCAAAATCCCTCGCCACTGTTTACTACACCTCTTAAGCATCGAGGGTGTTAGCCCTTTTGAGCCTTGGGTATTGCCTGGCATTTTAGACCCAGCCTACCAGAGGCCTATTACTCTACTGTCGGGAAACCCCACCAAAAAGGACATAATTTTAAGAAAGCACCAGGAGGTGGGACGAGGGTTTTTACTTCCTGTGAAGGAAGTTGAACAAATCCACTCCATTGGCTCAATGGCAGAATTAGGCCTGCCTGCAGATAACCTGGTATGTACCTTACCAAACGTCCATATCTCGGATGAGCTGACCTCAGATGAGTTGGAGAAAGTGCATACTCTCCTGGATGAGTATAGTGATATATTCTTGAAGTTGGACAATGATTATGGCCACATGAAGGGCTGGTGCCATTCCATCAATGTGGGTGATGCCCATCCCATTAGGTCAAAACCTTACTGCAAGTCAAAGGTGGAGGAGCAACAAATGAGGATGGAACTCACGCAGTTATTAGACGTGGGGTTATTAGTTCCTTTGCAAAGCCCTTGGTCCTCCCCCTTTTGCTAATTAAGAAGAAAAACGGAGGTCACCGGATTGTTATGGACTATTGCAGGTTAAATAATATTATGAAAAAAGATAGCTATCCTATCCCACGCATTGATGACGCCCTGGCCCAGATTTCAGGCTCAAACTTTTTCTCCGCCATGGACTTGGCTAGTGGCTATTGGCAAATGGATCTTTCACCCCAAGACCATGAGAAATGCGCTTTAATATGCAGTGAAGGTCTTTTCCAACCTACGTGATTACCTCAAGGGTTGTGCAATGCACCTGCCTCTTTCTAGTGTGCAATGGATCACATTTTGCAGGATCTTAAGTTAACCTGCATCATCATCTATCTTGATGACATTACCATATTCTCAAAGTCCTTTAATGGACACCTTGATCTCTTGAAGGAGGTGTTCCAACGCTTACAAAACTCAAATATTAAGTTAAAACCTTCGAAGTGTACCTTTTTTAAAGGAAATTAAACTTCCTCGGACATACCATTTCTTGAGAGGGTATCCTACCCATACAAGATAAGGTTGAAGCAATTACTAGAATGCCTCCCCCCAAAAATCTATGAGATATACAGGTATTTCTAGGGATGATGGGTATTACCATCAGTTCATCCCTAAGTTTGCCCAACTCAGTGAGCCCCTTGTTTGCTTACTGAAGAAGAATATCCCTTTTCAATGGGGCAATGAACAGAAGGCTGCTTTTGAAACAATGAAGCTGCTGCTACAAAAACGGCCTATCCTAAGGCATCCTGATTATGGAAAATCGTTTATTTTGTTTACAAATGCCTCAGACTACGCCGTTGGGGCCATCCTAGCCCAACTGGATGAAAAAGGGGTAGATCATCCTGTCTCATATATCAGTAAGATGCTATCAAAGGTGGAACGCAACTATAGTGTTACCAAGAAGGAGTGTCTTGCTATTCTACTAGCAGTGAAGCATTACCGCCCTTTCTTGTATGGGACCTCTTTCACTGTGATTATGGACCACACATCTTTAAAATAGTTGAAAAACATGAAGGACCTTATGAGGAAGTAAGCTCGTTGGGCTCTAAAGCTCCAGCATTATGACATGAAGATCGAACACTATGCTGGAACCCATCACATAAATGTTGATGGGTTAACTTGGCTGCCCATTCTCCACTTAGATAACAGTGAAGTGGAGCGGTTGTATGATCTTTTAATGACCCCGAATGACTGGGAGGATGAGAATGAGCCCATACAGAGGATGTTGGCCTAGCACTCTCATAAGACTAAAGTAGAAAATGGAAAGTTGTATAAACAAGTAGGGGCGAAGTGGTTGCCTACCTACAGCCCTCAGAACGTGTACCTGTTATCCTGGAAGCTCATTCAACCTTAGGCCATCGAGGAGCAAAGAAAACCTATGAGTGGATTAAGGATCGGTATTTTTGGGAGAGAATCATGGAAGCCATCATTGAAGTCTTGGATGCTTGCCTTACATGTAAGAAGCAGTCTCAGTTCAAGACTAGATACCAATATCAGCTGACTACCCTGCAACAGCCATTCTATACCATAAGCTTAGACGTATTAGGGCCGCTTCCTCAGACCACAGGTGGAAACAGATATATCTTGGTAGGTATTGACCACTTTAAGAAGTGGGTTGAAGCTGTGGAGCTTCCAGCCCAAACTGCTAAGGCCACTGCCACCTTTCTCCATCAAAATATTTTCACTCGACATGGGTGCCCTCAAGTACTACTCTGTGACAATGGAAAAAACTTCACCTCCAGAGTAGTCGAAATCTTGGCTACCTCCATGGGAGCCCAGCAACTATTCTCAGCTCCATATAGCCCATCAACCAATGGTATGGTGGAGCGAGCAAATGGCACTTTGGTTTCCATCTTACAGAAAATGGCCTCGTCTGATCCCCTTCAATGGGATCATTATCTCCCTAGTGCTCTCATGGCTTATTGAATTAGCTATCACCGGATTCTGAAAATGTCCCTTTCCGAGTTTTGTATGGCAGGGAACCAGGCATACCTACCATTCTAGCTAAGGATGTCCTCTCTAGTGGAGAGGAGCCTGAGAAAGCTATGCAAAGGTTAGCTAACCGCATCGTTCAGCTTCAATCAGAGGCTATGACCAACCTAGTCAAAACGGTCACTAAAGAAGGCAAAGCTGCCAATGAGCTTTGGGCTCTCCTATCTTCATTCCAAGTGTCATATATGGTCTTATAACCACAATCGCATAACTCCTTGAAGTGGCAAACTTGTATCAATCTGGGAGGGGCCATTTACCATCACGTATAAGAGAGGAAATGAGTATTCTATCAAGTCTTTGGCTACAGGAGTTACCATAAACTGGGTACATGGCCGCTTCCTACAGCCCTACACTCCCCCAACATTCTTGAGGGGGGCAATGTCAGACATTCTCCTTCTCAACTTTCAAAAAAGAATGTTGGAGGTAAAAATGCCCCTGAATCTAAAACTACGATTGGCCAATTACATGTCTGATCTTCTAACAATACTATGGTTAAGGAGGATATGAGTACCATCGGCTAAAAGACCCTGGCGGATTCTTGGTGGAACCCTACCCATTGGGAAAACATGTTTTATAATCAAAATCAGCGTATTAAGGTAAAAACTGATAGTTGGATTGCTCCAACTCCTCAGCCAAATTCAGGACATCCACCACATGGTTCCCCCTCAGTCGCATCCCATTCCATACCACTTCCTAAGTGGGGACCCCCCTTTTGTAGGCATGGCGGAGGTCCCCTGAGGTGTGAAAATTTTACCCACTGGTGATTGGGTGCAATTTATCAAATCATTACCACACGGGTTTGTTCTACCCCAGAATATTTTCCCTCATTCTGATAGGCTAAAGCCTATCTTTCATAATTTGGACAACTAAGATTTTCAATACTATAGCCCTAAATCCCATGGCCCCAATATTTGAACTAGTTTAAATATGAATTACTAGTATTGAATAGGGTAGCTTTTTCTGGCTTGCCCCGCATAAATAATAAAAAATAAAAAACTTTAAAAAGCGCTTATTACTCTTTTTATTTTAAATGTAAGTTTCATATATTAAGATAAATATTTGTGGCGTCCATCAGCGTAGCCACACTGGTGTTAATTAAGGGACTTTAAGACAATGATTGAGGAGCTTCTTTGTTTAAATTAAACATTGTAATCTAAATAAAAAACATAATGAATAAAATAAAAAAACAAGCAATTTAAGCATATATTATGTTAAGGACAATGGGAAAACCAGAGAGGATAACATCTCAGCTTAATAATAATGGCCACACTTTTCCATACGACTTTAGAAAATTTTAAAACTACTGACTACTTTAAAGATATATTCTTGGTCAATTTACATCACTTAGTTAAAAGTGCCAAAAAAAATTTAGAAATATTTTACTTTTATAAATCTTTTATTAGATCTATATAATAAAGCATTTGGATTGCAACCACGAAACTCAATGAATTTCACACTATCTCAATATTCTATGGATTCAATGTATGAACTATTAGTTCATTACAATAAAAATTTTTTACTAATTATTTTTGTGACGTTTTAGCTCTATTTATATAAGCTCCTCCTTAATAAATACTATTGGGCCCTACTCAAGGAAGGGAGCGTCCAATCATTTCTCATTCATGGATGTCAAAAATGAAAATGCTTAATATGCCACTGTACAATGAGCTTAAGCTACCATTTCAGTGTGGAATAGTTGTTTAAGGAGTTCTCTTCTAAAAGGTATACTTCAGCCATTGCATTAGTGTAAAAAAATAAGAGAAAGGTACACTCAAGATGAGAGTGAAGGTTAGAAAAAATTTGGACTCGTCCAAGCTGCATGCCATGTGCATTGCTTTGACATATTGTGTGAGTTAATCCTTGCACAGAAGAATAATTTGTGAAGGTAGGTAAAGAATCTAGTATCTTGATGGTTGGTTTTGAGGATATGGTAGTACATCATTGTACTAGAAGCATCATTAAGTGTAAAACAAGCGTAAAATGACAAATTTATTGATCTATTCCTTATCTTTGTTAGGAAAGTCATCAGATAGAACAGTAGTGGAATAAAGCAAAGTCAAGGGATTTAGTATTTTAATGTGTCATGTTAAAGAGAGGTAACTATGGAGCATCTGATGCTTTGGTAACCAGATGATGGAGGTTATGATAGACATGAAAGCCTTTTTAAAGGCGATAATGATGGCAATAATGTAAAGTTAAGTTTTAGGAGAATTCAGGCCTGTCAAAATCTAAGCATGGACTTAAGGAAAACTTTAATCAACTAACCATTCTAGTGATTGAGCGGATTTGAATTAGGCAAAAGCCGATTTCATTGGTTAGTGAATGTGTAGGTGTGGTGTGATGGTGAATCTATGTCCACTAGAAATTTGGAGGAAGATGAGTTTGATATTGCTCAGGGGTATCAGTTTGAGTAAGGTTTAATTGGCTGATGCTAGAAATTCTCATGTGCACACTGCAAGGGAGGGGGAGGGACGAACAATACACACACAATATGCAGAGGGCCAGAGGCGTGGTAATTATTTAAGGATAGAGAGGGATTGTAATCCACAGCTGTGACAGGAAAATTGACTTCTACTTCAAGTGATAAAACCCAAGCAGGTATGGCAAAAGGTGTACCCACCTTTCATTCAAGCACAGAGAGGATGGTCAGGGGCGCAGTGAATCATGGTATGAGGGTAATTTCAATGGAAGTGTTATGGGTGAGGAGGCAGGATAATGCAAAAGTGCGAGGCCTGGAGAGATGGCTGGGACCATTTGGAGTCACAAACTGAAGAACAGGGTCAAAGCTTTAGGCAGAAAACTGTCAAAGAGCTCCTATAGAGCACATCAGGGTGAGGTAGGTATGCAGACTATTGAATATACCAAAAGGGTCTCTTCCACAGGCAACCAAATATGCAAGGATGGTATACGGGTACTTTTATATAATAATGACATGGATGTTGTAGCAGCAGCGTCAGATTTTCAGGAGAAACAAGTTCAATATATCCTTATATCGTCTAAAGTTGGTATAAATGATTGGTTGGAAAATTTTCCTGGGACAAATAAATAATGACACTGAATTATAAGGGAAGAGGTTCACATATTTGACCTAGAGGCCAAAGTGCATATTGCTCCAAAGGAGAATCAGGAGGCTATGAGGCACTGTTTGAGTTCTCGTGAGGTAAAGGTCCAAGTCCCAAGTCAGGACAAAATGACTGATCAATTAATAGAGCTAGCAGAGCCATATTGGCCGCAATTTCTCAGCAACCAAAGGTTCTTGAAGTTGATTCACAACAAATACATTATAGAGTGCATGGCGTTGAACTTATAAGCATTGGAGTGGAATGGCGTGACAGCACATGTTGCTGTAAAATAGAATCAAAAATTGATTTTGGGTAAGATATATGATCTGTGCGGAGAATTTTCTGTAATTCTCCTGTTACCAGAGAGGTAACGGGTATACCAAAACCAAATAGATAAGAAAGATGCTACTAAAATCAGCGAACCAAGATATCACAACTTGTGCCAATGCCCAGATAACTTATGAAGAGTATATATACAAAAATGTCAATTGGGATAAAGTTGAATCAATTTAGTTAAACTTTAAGGAGACGTTTGTACAAGTTGTAATTTAGTTCCAATAATTTCAGAGCTTTTTTGTAAATGATCTAGACTCCCTTAACGGTGAAATAAATTTTAGCATGCAATATGGAAATTATAAAATTGTTATAGAATGTTCATTTGATAAAAAATTTAAATGATTATGTATAAATGGAAAGATAACTAGCAAGGAAGTTGGTCATATGACAATTCTATAAGTAAGAATGGGGGATAAGTCATTGTCATTTTACTGTGGCACTAATTCTATCCTATCCAATAAAATCAGACTACCTTTGTTGGTAGTGATAAGTAGATTATGCCCAAAGTTAGTCATGATTAGAGGCGAGTACTATATAATTTGGTATTTTATATGTTAAAAACTGCTGAAAGCTGCGTTTTATCATTAACATAATCAATACATTTCTTGTTAAAACCATAGCAAGTTATTGGAGCCCATAGATAAAATGCTGCAGCCTAATCAAGTGACCTTATAACACAATAACCTGGGCATGATTGAACCTTACCCTGCGTTGGTGAAGGAATGTTTGAGGTAAGGAAGGGCAGCCTACTTAGTACCCTTAGACTTTGAATTATCCTTCTTATTCCTACAGTTTATGCATGTGTTTTTGTCATGAGACATGACTTTAGCTTCTGACTTTTGAGGCACCACCTCTACTTCAGGGCATCCAATAAGAAGAAATTCGTAAAGCAGGTTAATTTTATGGCAGCAATCGCTTGAGCTGCCTTAGGACCAGTGTAACAATCGCGATTGCACATGAATCCTATAAGGTTGGGAATTATGAGATTCATGTGTGTTGATAGTGGCAATTCCATTATTCCAAGCAGGACTTTCCTATTCAGGTCTATTATTAATAAATTCAAATAAATTGTTTCATTTGATTGGTTGTTCATTATGAGGTTCCATCCGTTTCTCCACTGGGTTGCTTTAATGCCATCAATTCTGGAGGTTTTTGCGCCCCTCATTACCCACAATTTATTTTAGACTTTTTTGGAAAGATTTCAAAGCGAGTTCAGCCCCAATGGGCCTCACTTTGGAATTCTATTCCAACTTCAAGTCCACTTTTAATCAAGGCCACTTTTTGCAAAACCCATTTTATTTAAATTTAATTTATTTGAAGCTAGTTTCAGGGCAAACGGAAGGAGGTGCTTCAGGGAAAGGGGGTGTATGCTCCAGGCTCCTTTTGGAGAGGTCTTGCCCTGGCTAGGGGGAAGCCAGAGTGGCCTGAGGTGACAGAGGCCGCTTGGCTGCACCTCAGCCCATTGACCTCCATGAGCAGATAGAGGTTATGGGCACCTCTTCCCAGAGGTCCAAGGCGACAGAGGTTGGTGCACTGCACCTTGGCACGGTGTGCCCAGCAAGGCCATCCATTTTGACAGGACCAATTGGAGTTGAAACAGCCATATATGGGGGCAAGTAGTGTAGGGCAGGTGGCAGACTGGGCCTTGGGAGCCCAGTCTTGACATAATTCAAAGTCACCTTACCCTGGCGGGTTGTGCTTCCATGCAGCCTGAAAGATGGCCTCAGTCAATGTCCCAGAATCACCGTGTGCCATTGGTCCCCTTTCATTGGTTTGTGGGGCTTTCCAATGAAGGGATGGGGAGCTTGGGGGTGGGCTGGACTGCTGGCGGTGGATGGCCTCTTGTGCCCACCAGGAGACCTCCACAGAACCCATTGATTTGATCCAGGGGCTCTGGATTTTCAGTCAAAACCCCAAGCTGCTCACAAAAAGGTCCCCTGTTTAAAAGTCATTGGTTGCTGCACGCCTGCCTTGCCAGTTCAGGTCCGAGTCCACCAGTATTCCTTTTTAGGAAAGGGTAGCGTAACAATCATGATCACACATGAATCCCATAAGGTTGGTAATTATGAGATCTATATGTGTCAATAGTTGCAATTCCATTATTCCAAGTAAGACTTTCCTATTCAGGGTGATAATGTATAAATTTAAACTTATTGTTATTTTGATTGGTTGTTTGTTATGAGGTTCCCCTCCGTTTCTCCGCCAAGTTGCCTGGATGCCATCAATTCTGGAGGCTTTTGCGTCCCTCATTACCCACAATTCTTTTAGCCTTTTTTGGAAGTATTTCGTAGTGAGTTCATCCCTGATATGTCCTCACTTTGGAATTCTATTCCAACTTTAAGTCCACTTCTTCCAATAAAGGCTGCTTTTTGCTAAACCTGTTTTATTTAAATTAAATTTATTTGAAGCGAATTTTAGGGCCAGCAGATGGCGGTGCTTCAGGGAATGGAGGTGGAAGCACTGGGCTTCTTTTGGGGAGGTCTTGCCCTGGCTAGTGCGGAGCCAGAGTGGCCTGAGGCGACAGAGGCCAGTTAGCTGCACCTTGGCTCATTGATCCTGTGAGCGGATAGTGGTTTTGGGGGCACCTCTGCCTGTGGTCCGAGGTGACAGAGGCTGGTGCAATGCACCTTGGCATGGTGTGCCCAGAAAGGCCATCCATTTTGTACAGGACCAATTGGAGTTGAAACAGCCACATATGGGGGCAAGTGATGTAGGGCTGGTGGTGGACTGGGCCTTGCGAGACCAGTCTTGACATAATTCCAAAGACACCTTACCTTGGAGGGCTGTGCTTCCAGGCAGCCTGCAAGATGGCCTCAGTCAATGTCCTAAGCATCACCGTGTGCCATTGGTCCCTTTCATTGGTTTGTGGGGCCTTCCAACGAAGGAGATGGGGAGCTTGGGGGGTGTGCCAGACTGCTGGCGGTTAATGGCCTCTTGTGCCCGCCAGGAGACCTCCAGAGAACCTGTTGATTTGATCCAGTGGCTCTGGATTTTTGGTCAAAACTTTAAGCTGCTCACAAAAAAAGTCCCCTGTCAAAAAAGTTGTTGGTTGCTGCACGCCTGCTTGCTGGTTCAGGTCTGAGTCCACTGGTATTTCCTATTCAGGAAAGGTTAGTGTAACAATTGCAAATACACATGAATCCTATAAGGTTGGGAATTATGAGATTCATGTGCGTTGATAGTGGCAATTCCATTTTTCTGAGCAGGACTTTCTTTTTCAGGTCAATAATAGAATATATTTATATAAATTATTTCATTTTATTGGTTGTTTGTTCTGAGGTTCCCCTTATTTCTCCGCCAGGTTGCTTGGATGCCATCAATTCTGGAGGCTTTTGCGTCCCTCATTACCCACAATTCTTTTAGCCTTTTTTGAAGTATTTCAAAGTGAGTTCATCCCTGATATGTCCTCACTTTGGAATTCTATTCCTACTTCAAGTCCACTTCTTCAAATAAAGGCTTCTTTTGCTAAACCCGTTTTATTTAAATAAACTTATTTGAAGCGAGTTTTAGGGCCAGCATATGGCGGTGCTTCAGGGAATGGGGGTGGATGCGCCAGGCTCCTTTTGGGGAGGTCTTTCCCTGGCTAGTGCGGAGCCAGAGTGGCCCAAGGCAACAGAGGCCAGTTGGCTGTACCTTGGCCTGTTGACCTCTGTGAGTGGATAGAGGTTATGGGCACCTCTGTCTGGAGGTCCGAGGCGACAGAGTTTAGTACACCACACCTCAGCACGGTATGCCTGGCAAGGCTATCCATTTGGACAGGACCAATTGGAGTTGGTAAAGCCACATATGGGGGGCGAGTGGTGTAGAGCCGGTGGCGGACTAGGCCTTGGGAGCCCAAGTCTTGACAGCCAGCAGCGGCAGGAAAGCACTTTTGGAAGTATAAACAAAGGTCCTGCGAATGGGTACAATCTTATCTGGAACCCAGCTGTTCTCCATGACGTCGACCCCCTTATATAATAAAGAGGACTCAAGCTTCTTTAACTTGGTGGAAATCTACAATCTTCATCACTATCATTTTGGTGCACATCCACAATTTAAAACTCTGAGTCTTAGGAGGAGGACCTCTATGGGGTCAGTTTACTTCTATGGAATAAGTCAAGTATTTAGAGCTCTAGTGAAAGATACAACCAAAAATAAGACATGCCACACCTCTATAAAAATGCGGTAAGGTCCTACTCTTGGACCTATCTTTTTGAACGGCTACTTCATTAGGATATACTTAGCATCAAGAGTCACGAGATATCCCTCCTATAAATCAGGCTCTACCCTTAAGCTACCTCAGGATTCTCCTTGTAGGCCTTCACAGCAACATATGAATTGGAATTTTACACCTGTTTTATATTTAATGAACTTAAAAAGGTCTGTCACAGCATCCACCTAGGACCCAACTGGGTTTATTGTTAAAAAAGGGTTGTAACCATAAATGGTGAAGAATAGAAAATCTAATATAAGAGTGCTGAGCTTTATTGTAACTAAGATTTAGTAAAAGTGGTGTGAGTACCAATCTAAATGATCATCAGCGGTATAACACTACAGATTTGTCTCTAAGCATTAGATTAATTGTTCTTTCTGCCTGTATGACTGGGTTGGAAGGCATTCAAGTAGCATGGGCAATTTTGAAGCTTCTTGCAGAGCTCTTCCTAAAATAAGGATGAAATTTGGGGTCAACGATCAATGATGATATAATTTGGTACACTATGTACAAGGAACACGCAGGAGATGACTATCTTGGCTAATGAGCCAACCTTATTGTAGTAGGGCAAGAAATGAATTGGAAACTTGATGATATGATCCACCACCACCATAATGTCATCATACTCATATGAAAAAGGCAACTTTATAATAAAGTCAGCTGAAGGGGATCCTAAGGCCTTTCTGCTTTTGAACTGGTATCAAAAACCATCTAGGGGCTGACCAATTATTTTCGTCCCATTACAAACAAAGCACTCTTTGGTATACCAAGTAACCTGTGCTGAATTCCCTTCCAGATAAACGTGCAGCAGATAAGCTTCTTAGTTTTCACCACATTAGGGTACTTCATGGTTATCCTGTCAGAATTAAACTTAATTTAGGTGAAGCCTCGACTTTAGGGTTATGATACAAATTATTTTCAATTTCAGCTTTACTATTATCATTCTATCTGTTTAGATAATTATACAATATTTAATCTGGGTTAAAGCCCAGAATATTAATTTTTTCATAGTTGTTTTCTTGAGCCTTATGCCCAAAATTACTAATGCTCTTATATTTTGAGCTTGAAGCAATTTCCCAGAATAACGCCAAGTTTACAAATTAATGAAATCATAATAAATTGCTACATTAATGCTTCACTCACCGATGAGATATCAATGAATGCCCAAGTTAAGTTACTATTCATCCTATTAACATTTTGAGGATGTAATATGTGTTTAACTCCTCTACTCACCTCACTAACCATCTTTTGCCACATATGATGATTTCTCAACTATCGACTCCCCTATAAACAGAAAATGGTACCACCTAATGGTGATACCATTATTTGTACTCAAACCAACCCTCAACAAGCAATCATGATCTACTATAACTCTGAAACTGTACTGTGCCATTGCCTCATGCATTCCTGAATCTTCTTCCGCTCTCACACGTGGCATTCGCCTATTGTTCATCATATTCCAGATTTTCCCTTGGTACTATAAATAGTACCAACTTTCTTTCTAATAAAAATACTTTTACAATCTATATTTTTTTAGTATAAAATTTCAAAACTCTAGGACTGAAGAAATATATACAGCCTACTGAGAATTGTTAGAGACCTCTGAACCTCTAGAGAAGGTTAAGTTCCACCCTAGTTGTCCTGTCTGTAACCTCTGAGTAGCCAATCAGTTAATCATTTACCCATGGCTTGCTGAAAATAGAGCAAATGTATGAGATCCTGGTGCTCACTATAGGTGCACTTTAAGTTACAACTGTGAAAACGTCAATCATCTTAGGACAACACAAGTTAGAAACAGGATAAAGCAGAACCCAAAAATCTTCTTTACCTTGTATATATGAGCCAGGTACTCTCCTAAGAATTTGACTGCACTTGGGCTACCTGGATGTCATGAGTGCTATGGACATATTTGAGCCATGCATTAATTGAAATAATGACAACAGCTCTGAAAGAAGTGGAAGATACATTTGAATGGGTACACAATGTCCAATAATTTTGTGAAAAACATCTCATTATACTCAAGGATTATGCTGAAGATGCCACTGAACGAATTGCGGATACTGAATATGAACTAAAAATGATACCATGGCAGATGTAAGGAGCGTGTCTATAACTCTCCTGCTCCCAGCGTAGTAGTGCTTGGTGCACAGCGCCAACGCCAGGGAACTAGCCATTAGTACAAAAGTTTATTAGAGCCCAGAAGAGGGTTCTGGAGCCATAAAAACTCAAGTAGAGAGTTTGATCTTTATAATGAATAACCCACCAAAAGCGACGCGGTGCACAAGGAAAAATGGGGTAAGCGCCTTAGGTTGGAGGGGACCTGGGCGAACCAATGGTACATTAGAGGATAGCTTGATTGTATTTAAAATGGCAAGGTAAATGGAGCGCGAGACCTCCTCAAAGAGGTTTGCACACAGGATCGTCTGAAATAACACAAATAAAACGTAAAATGGGAAATTTTATTGGGAAAAGTTGACCAACAAGGATTATTGGTTGCGGAAAACATATTTAAACTTTGTTGGGGAAATTCAGGGTCTTCCAAAGCAGTCCCAAGCACTGATTCACTAATAGGCAAATGCTTCCATATGATTTGGTAGAATACGCCAAAACTGACTATACTCAAGTAATCATATGAAGTTGTACTCATCCTGAACGTATAATTTTGTAAATGGAATGGGTTTTGAACCCCGTTCCTCAAAAACTGAATTGACCCATCATCGTTAATTGAATAAACTGTTCATTTTAGCGCCTGGGCCAATGCAAGGGGCTGGGCATTCTGCACCTCACTAGTATCAACATGGGCATATTTGCTTGCTCCCAGCGTTGGTCTAATGTGCGCTTGAGGTCATGGAGGGCCTAAAGCTTCAACTTCTGGGCCTCCTGTCACCCAAACTTATCCTTGGGGTTGGTGCCCACTATCATGTCATTTAACCATGATATTATCCTCTCCTCCCGACGGGGCTCAACCCCCTCTCCATGGGCTTGAACAAGAGAAAAGTTCTTATGGGCTGGGGCCAACTTCATAGAGGAAATGGGGGTTTGGGTTGAGATCCAGCGGCCTGGGGGAAACGCTTATGGAAGGCCTCAATAAGATTTTAGGCTGCACACATTCACATGCTGGCACCCAACTGTTCTCTGCAGCGTCAAAACCCTTCCAAGATACCAGGTACTCAAGTCTTCTTTTAACATGTCGGGAGGCGACTATTTCATCCACTTCCCATTCTGGCGCCCCATCCACGAGATAGGCCACAGGAGTCTCTGGTGGGGGGCCCTCATACACCATCAATTTGCTCTCATTAATGATAGAGAAGATCCAAAAATAAGAGGAAAGATCCAACTGGTTTGAGGCATGACCCACCTTTCTAACAACGTGATAAGGACCAATCCTCTTTGGTCCCAGCTTTTTGCATGGCTGCTTGATAGGGATGTTATGAGCATCAAGCATCACGAGATCCCCTTCCTTGTATGCTGGACCCACTCAGCGCTTACCATCAGCGTTCTCCTTAAAGACTTGCATTGCTGCCTCCAAACTTGTGGAAACCCCCAGTGGAACTTCTTGATATTCTTGGCAAAGTCCACCACGGCATCAACTTTAGTACACAGCTGGGCTCCATGTTAAAGGCAGGGTTAAAGCCATGGTTGGAGAAAAAGTGGGAACAACCAATTAAGAGTGCAAAGTATTGTTGTAGCTAAACTGGGCCATAAGAAGGTGAAAAGCCTAATCTGAATGATCTGCAGCGGTGTAACACCGCAGAAACTGTTCCAAGCACTGGTTTACTCGTACAGTATGCCCATCTGATTGGGGTGATAGGCAGTTTTCGGCAGGGAGAATCTGAAGAGTCTTACACAACTCTTCTCAAAATACTGAGGTAAATTGGGGTCCCCAGTCACCAATAATATCTTGGGGAACCCCATGGAGCGCAAACACATGAGTGACGAAGAGCCTAGCCATCTCAGCCGCAGTTGTTGTCATTCTGCAAGGAATAAAGTGGGCGAACTTCGTAAAACAGTCCACCACCACCATGATGGTATATAACCATCAGAGGCAGATAACTCCACAATGAAATCCACTAATAGGGAAGTCCAGGACCTGCAGCCTTTTGGACCAGTACCAACAACACCGCTAAAGGTTGCTGATTGGGTTTCATTTGATTGCATATCAGGCACTCTTTACAATACCGCCCCACCTGAGCAGGCAAGCCCTTCCAATCAGAGGTGCGTCATATTAACTCCAAGGTCTTTTCTTTCCCAGGATGAACAATGGTGATTCCATCATGATGGTCCCATATGATTTCTAGGCGCAGTGGTCCAGCAGGAACCCAAAGGCGCCCATGAAACCACACCATCTCATCCTTCATGTAATAACCGCTGGATAAATCTTACCGATTCAACGCGCTCTTAGAAAGTACCATAGTATATTGAGCTGATAGCGGCTGAGAAAGGACCACCTTTCTGAACATACTGTACTCTTCCACATTTTCCAGAGGTGCGAGCGCTGGCGTGGTGGCCATGGGAGCGGGAAGCTAATATAAAATCTTACCTGGCAGAATTATCAACTGGGTGTTATGAACCTCTACCTCCTTTGGATCAGGAGCTAAAGCAGGGTTGCGGCTTAAAGCATCAGCCAAACCATAATCCTTGCCCTTGGTGAACTCGTAAGAAAAGGCAAATTGGTCAAGGGTTTTATGCCAATGGGTCTGCCGTAGGGTTAGGACATAAGGGGCGCGGTAGTACAGAAAGGCACAGTGATTTGTACGCACATGTAAAGGTTGGGTGGAGTCATGCAAGTGGTGACGCCAATAAGTCAGCGCCTCCACCACTTCTAGTAACTCCTTGTCATAAACGGCGTAATTCAACTCAGGCAAAGACATTTTCCTAGAAAAATATCCCATTGGATGCTCTATCCAATCTTTGCCTACTTGTAACAAGGCAGCCGCTATGGCGAAGTTGGAAGCATCAGTAGACACAATGAACTCTTTATTGGGTCAACATGGCGAAGGACTGACATGGACAACAGGGGCGCACTTCACTGCTTGGAAAGCATCCTCCAAAATGGGGGACCACTGAAGCACTTTTGCATACTAGCCCTATACAAGGGCGCTGCACCTCAGAAAGTTTTGGCGTGAACTTCTTGAGGAACGTACACGTCCCCAAAAAACTCCTCAATTCTTTTACTGAAGTGGGGGTAAGCCACTCACGAATCGCCTTCTCCTTGTCTGGAGTTATCATGTGTCCTTGGTCAAACACGACGTTGCCCAGGAAAGTAACCTGGGACTTGAAAAACTCACATTTACTGATTTTTAGAGTGAGGCGGGCTGCTCTTACCCTCTCCACCACTTGATAAAGGTGTACAATAAGGGACTCATGGTCAGGGGAAAACACCAGAATGTCGTCCATGTAGGCAACCGCGCATACCCCTAACAAGTCCCCAAAAGCTGCATCAATGCGGCGTTGAAAGATAGCAGAGTCATTTTTAAGCCCAAAGGGCATGACCTGAAACTGGCATATTCCTTTTCTGGCATGGAATGTAGATAACTACTCTTCTCCCTTTTTAATCCGAATCTGATTGAACGCATTAAGGCAATCCAGCTTGGAGAAGACCTTCGCCATCTCCACATAGCGCATAATCTGTGAATCCAAAGGAAGGGGATGGAGGTCTGGTACAGTAACGTTGTTGAGGTTCCCATAGTCTACGCATGGGTGTAGAGTACCATCAGCCTTCTCAATAAAGAGAAGTGGAGAGCATACATGGGAGGTACGTTGAAAAATCGCACCTTTGGCTAACTTCTCTTTCACCCACACATCTAACGCCTCTTCCTCCCGGACAGTCAATGGTAAATGGGGGAAGAAATCCGCACCAGATCCACAGTGAGTTTGAACTCACAGTCATACTCGGAATTATCAGGTAATACATCAGCGGATTTTGCATCAAAGGAAGATTCCAAACCCTCCAAAAAAGAGGGTAAGGGAACCTCCAGGGTGGTCTTCCGCATAAAGGCAAGGCTAAGAGTGTGAAGGTAGGGTCAGTGGGGCAATTCGCCTTGGGCGTTCTCCTCCAACAAAGGAACAACTAATATGCGACCATTCTTTAAAGTTAGGGATAGGGTATTCTCTTTCAAGTTGGTTCTAATGTCAAACTTCCGCCATCACTCCACACCCAAGATGATAGGGTAAAAGAGGTGTTTGATAGCTTGGAAGTGATCAGACAAGTGGTAATTGCCAACCAATAGTCCACTGTCCCAATGATCATCAGAGTGGGAAAACCTTGGGATGCACTTCCCCTAACCATACCACTTGGCAAGTAACTCATCCCAAGGTAGTCAGCTAGTCTCTGGTCCATAAAGTTTTCCAAGGTGCCAGTATCAACCAGAATAGTGGTGCTGAATTTCCCTAAAGGGGATGAAAGGGTAACAGTCAGTAGAAAATACCCATAATGGTCTTTATTTGAAGCTGAAAACTCCAGTAAAATTACCATCAAACTCTTCATCTGGAATTAACATGTCACCCTGGTATGATTTTGAATCAAATAATGAAGAGGTATACTTAGCCACTCTTACTACTGAGGCCACATAACCCACCATATCTTCAGCAGGGGCATAAACATTTTTATATTGAAAAATGCAGTTCTTTTTCAACTTCCTGAGTGCTGAGAATCATGGAAGAGGTCAAACGGGGATTTTCTGGGGTGATTTGGTACACAGGAATAGGTACCTTAACTGAGCCATGAGAGAGCAAAATATAGTCCAAAGGTATACATAGGGTTTCCATTATAAAATGCGTTTTTAGACGCAAACAGCCCTATTCCCATAACAGCAACGGAATTTATGCCGTTATACAAGGCCAACACCCTCAGGCCCATCACCGCAGATTCCACCAGCATTGTCAGAACTGCTGCCGAAGTAAACCCCATTTATTTAACTTTATAATGTAAATTTCGCAGAAAGTTAGGGAATCATGATTTTCGGACCCAGAAACATCTGTATCCACCAGTATGAGCATGAAGGGTGGGTACTTTCCATTTGGAGGCAGCCAAAATAAAGCCAAGATGCTCCAGCCTTTGGGAAAAAGAGGAAACAGAGGTGCAGCTGACCACAGCCAAAGCCCACAGCTGGCACCCACCATTTGCACTTTGGAAAAAACCCACATGGAAAAAGTTCATGCACAAAAAAATAAGTGGTTGGTTGAATAATGTAAGTAGAGTGTCTATAACTCTCCGGTTCCCAGCGTGGTAGTGCTTGGTGCACAGCGCCAACGCCAGGGAACTAGACATTAGTACAAAAGTTATTAGAGCCCAGCAGAGGGTGCTGGAGCTATAGAAACATAAGTAGAGAAGTGCGACCTTTATAATGAATAATTCACCAAACATGACGCGGTGCATAAGGGAAAAGGGGGTAAGCTACAGGTTGGAGGTGACCTGGGCGAACCAGCGGTGCACTAGGGGATAGCTTGATTGTATTTAAAATGGCAAGGTTAATGGAGCGCGAGACCTCCTCAAAGAGGGTCGCGCACAGGATTGTCCAATATAACATAAATAAAACGTAAAATGGGAAACTTTATAGTGTAAAAGTCGACCAACAAGGAATATTGGTTGCGAAAAACATATTTTAACTTTGTCAGGGAAATTCAGAGTCTATTGAAGCGGTCCCAAGCACTGACTCACTAATAGGCAAACGCTTCCATCCAAATTGGTAGAATATTCTGAAACTGACTTCACTCAAGTAATTGATTGAAGTTGTACTCTACCCAAATATGTAATTTTGTAAATGGAATGCGTTTTGAACCCATTCCTCAATCAACTGAATTGACCCATTGTCATTAATTGAATAAACTGTTCATTTTAGTGCCTGGGCCGACGCAAGGGGCTTGGCGTTCTGCACCTCACTAGTACCAACCGGGGCATATTTGGCTTGTACCCAGCGTTAGTCTAATGTGTGCTTGAGGTCAGGGAGGGCCTGAAGCTTCACCTTCTGGGCCTCCTGTCGCCCAGCCTTATCCTTGGGGTTGGTGTCCAATATCATATCATTTAACCATGACAGCAGAGGAAGGGTTAGATATTGCTTAAAACCTACAAATAATGATGCTTTTACTCTGATACTAGAGCAACTCCTGAGAGAGCGCAACCAAATCTATCCTTCTATCCCAGAGAAAACCCGAGATAAATTACTAAAGCTTGGGCCTATCTCATCTAAGCCAAAAAGATTCTTGCCGCCCTCTCCAGTTTCCTGCGATGAAAATCAAGTTTGATTTTGCATCTGAGTCAAAAACTCTT
This sequence comes from Massospora cicadina, assembly GCA_022478985.1. NCBI lineage: Eukaryota > Fungi > Entomophthoromycota > Entomophthoromycetes > Entomophthorales > Entomophthoraceae > Massospora > Massospora cicadina. The sequence continues at coordinate 129,714 of JAKSZP010011913.1, forward strand.
GATGGTTTTAGTAAATCAGATGAACCAAATAGTTGCATTTTCAATTTGTTTCTTGACTGTTATAAAATTAGCAGAATCATTGAGATATGACATAAAGGGATTTGGCACAGGGTTCAGCCCACTGAGCAATAGGACCAAAAATATGATGATTGTTGCTCTTGAAACAACAAAAATAAGCTTATCAAATAAATATGGAGCACTTGCTCCCACTACACTCTTTTTAATTAATATGATAAATATAGTGGATCCTCGCTGCTCTGCTCACTCTACTATTAACAACCTAATTCCTCAATCATCTCATCTTGCTTATATTGTAGTGACTTCAAATGATACTGCTTTCATGGCTTAGTAATCCAATCGACTATATCTCATTGGTTACATCAATTCTTCATTTGTTAATTTCATAATTGTCTAATTCAAGATGATTTCCCAACAACCCATATTGCCTCACTTCAAGGCACTCTAATAATTATAACTCATATCAAACTCTGCGGATTCCATCCGTTACACCATATTGTCTTGGGGCTTATCGTCCAGTCATATCAGAATTGTGACATTAACCCCACTGACTGGATGATCAGTCTCCTATTGCTTATATACCTGGAAGAACTTGGCTTGCACTCTGTTAATGATCTGACTACTTGCGGGGTCCTTAATAGTATATGCATCCATACCTGTCTTCTCAATAACTTAAAATTGGACAATTCAGATACTGGTCAATTTGTGCTTCCACCCAAAACTATGTTGATCATGGAATAGAACCATGTCTCCTTCTTTGAACTGGGCTAATCCACTACGCTGTACCTGATCGCCAGCTTGAGTCTTAATATTAGACAAACTGAAAGAGTATGATTCAGTTTATACTTTTATTATGATGTCAGCTAGATTCATCAAATAACATTTAGGATCCATTATGCCAGTATCTTATACACAGGAGTATATCAGCGCCAGAAGGGCAGGGTGTTGTCCATATAGTAATTGGAAGGGACTCTTCCCTGTGGCAGAATGATAACTGTTATTATAGGCGAAATCGTCGGTGGACAAAAGGGAACTCCAATCTGAGGATTGATCTACTACTAATTTATGGAGTATATTTACTAAGGTCCCATTGACACATTCAACCATTCCGTTAGACTCAGGGTGGTATGGGGTTGTCAAAGCCCTAAGATGGCCATTAGCTCATTAAGCTTTGGGAGGATGTGGGAAGTAAGGTTAGTTCCATTATCAGTAAAGAGGAACTGAGGGCAGCCATGCCGCTAAATAATGCATTCCATTATGAATTTGGCCACTGTGACCGCCTTGAATCTCATATTGCTCTGGCTTCAACCCACCGGGTTAAGTGGTCAATTGCCACCAAAATGTACTTGAACCAGTTAGCTCCCATTGGCAGAGGGCCAGCGACATCAAGGGAAACTGTATGCTAAGCAAAGTGTGGCTTCACTAACTGGTATGAGGTTTTCTAGTGGAACGGCTTTTCCATTTTAGCACTGGTAACAAGAAGAGATAGTATCAAGCATATCGAAGTTCATGCTTTCCCATTAATACCGAGGCTGCAATAATTCCAACGTCTTGCGCATGCCACCATGCCCAACTTCCCTATGTGCGCTCATGATAATGTTAGACCGCGCTGAGGGTCTCAGTTAAGTTAACTGTTGAATTGCCAAACTGCTTGTACAACTTACCATTCCACTGGAAAAGTTTAGCTTGCATTTTATCAACGCCTTGATGACTTTTGTGTGGCTCATCATCATACTTTCTGTTGAGCATCTTGTCATAAATAACATCTCTCAGATCTGCCGTAACTGCAATAGTTGGTAGCCTTGACAAGCAATCATCATTCTGGTGTTTTGCTCCTGGTTGGAGAAGGATCTCGAAGTTGTAAGCCTGTAGTTTAAGGGCCCATTAGGTTAGATGACCCTCAGACTCCTTAAGGTTCTTCAACCAGCATAACGAGGCATGATCTTTTACAACTTTAAACTTTACACCATGCAAATATACTCTGAATTGCTTGTAAGCATAGGACACTGCTAAGCGCCACAGCTCAGTCACAGTATAGTTACGTTTATAGCTATTCAGGTTCCGCTGCAGTAAGCCACTGAGTGCTCCTCCTCTTCATCATCTTTTTGGGACAGAACTTCCCCACAGCGGAAAGAGATGCATCCATCTATACAATAAATTTCTTTTCGAAATTTGGTAGCATAGCACTGGCGCATTGATCAATACTGTTCAAAGGATATCAAAGGAGTGTTGACAGTGGTCTGTCCATTCAAACGTGGTGTCTTTTCGTAATAAAACAAACAGTGGACCTCCAATACAACTGAAGTTAGTTATAAAGTGGTAATAGTAGCTGACCATTCCTAAAAATACTTGTATATCTCGCTTACTGTTTGGTGTAGTCATCTTCAGGATGGCCTCCACCTTGGCTGGTTGGGGCCGCAGCCCCGTTGCATCAACCACAAACCCAAGGTACTTAACTGATCCTTGAAAAAGTGGCATTTTTGGGGCTTTATTTTGATGTTAGCCTCAGCCAACTAGCGGAATACCTCTTGCAAATGATTAAGATGCTCAGAAAACGTTCAGGAGAAAACGTTGATATCATCAAGGTATACAAGAACGCATGACAGCTTAATGTTTTCAAGGATAGTGTCCATTGCCCGTTGGAATGTAGTCGGGGTATTACACAGTCCTTGGGGCATACATGTTGGTTGAAAAAGCCCTTTTGATGTATTAATGGCGCATTTCTCCTGTTCCGGCATAGGTAAAACAATCTACCAATAGCCAGATACTAAATCCATTGTGTAGAAGTAGCGAGCTCCCCCCAACCAGCCCAACATATTGTCAATTTGTGGCAAAGGGTATGAGTCCTTTTTCATAATGCTGTTAAGCTTGCGGTAGTCTATTACTACCCAGTTAGTACCATCCTTCTTTTTGACAATTAGGACAGGGGAAGCCCAAGGGCTCTCGATGGTTCAAGCATTCCTTGCTCCAACAGTTTATAATTTTGGCTGTGACAGCTTCTACCGCTGCTCTAGATCGGTGAATTGGCTGAGATCTGATGGGGGATGATCCCCAGTGTTCACTCACTGGATCACTCATTATGTGCACCCAAAATTATGATCATTGACAGCACAGATCATTTTGTATTATTGAAATAATGCTTGTTCTTGATCTTTCTGGTCGTCTGTTAACCCCATTAAATTTTCACGTGGTACAACTGCTATTACGCCAAGATGTGATTCAATGGGCAGACCAAATTCATCCAATGAACCAAACTCATGAACCTGGAGGACCTTTTCAACTGGGATGAAATGTAAAAATGCAACTATAGGGTGTCAGCGGATTTTTATTGGCGTTATCTTGGAGATGTGCTTCCAAGACCTTGATCTCCCCATGCCACAAAAGTATAATGCCTGGTGCCACATGGGGCTCAAGCTGTGATTGCTTTTAGGGCCCAATGACCTCCACATATAGTCCAGCAGGCACTTCCACCTCTAACTCAGTTTTTATGATTACTTTTGTCCAGAGGGAATAGATATAGGGCCAGCAGCTCTAAGAGGCAGCCCTTGATATTCATGTATTTTAAGGGGAAGGGCCCAGGTCTTGCTCTTTAGTCGATGATAGCAAACTGAAACCACCCCATCACCATATGCAAGGTTAATGTGACTCATGTGTACCGGATTTTTGGCATTCCGCTGGGAGTGAAGTAGATTGGGATCCGCTGCCCCATAATTTTAAATGTCTCTACTGTCATATCAACAACAACCAAAGTGTTGCAAAAAAAGCAGTTCCAATTAACAGGTCATAGTTATTGTTTGGTAACACTATAGCTGGGGCTACAATGACAATCAACACAAAAAACAAGGGTAGCATGCTGTACGCTCCTTCAGAGACTGTGCTTTCCGCGCCTGCAGTCCCATACTAGATATGATTCTCCACGTCAGGCTTTAATGCCAACTTTGACACCAATATCTGTGGACACTATGTTGATTGGGGCACCAATATTGATTATTGCGTGAACTCAGGCTTTTATTACAACAGTGTCACAGTTAGTACACTCAGAGTAAGATGCATCTCATTGTTTTAAAACATGTACATCTAAAATGTCTGTTTTTACAAGGAAGCTCATAATACCCTTCTCCACTTTAGGGTATTCTTTTAAAATAGCATCCTCATGGAGGGCCGCATTTACCCCTTTTAAGAGAAGCGCATCAGCTAATGGATCTGGTTCATCTATAGAAAGGTGATTGAACATTCGACAAGCATAAGGCTTTGGTTGCTCCTGGGAGCCTGCTTCCACCATGTCCATGAATTGCGTTTGTCAGCACATTCTCCTCCCCAACTGGCTGCTAATATAGAAAGGCGTCATCATACTAAGGAATTTCCACTGAGTGTACAGGAATAGGTTCAGGTGGGACGTTTTGAGTCAGAATAGCTGAGGTAGAGAGTCCCATCTCTACTCCGCTCTGACTTTTCCCTGATTATACTGCTTCCATAGTAGGTACTGGGCCTGACAATTGTGACAACTTCTAGCCAGGTGCCCTGCATGACCGCACAAAAAACAATTGACCCCATAAAAACTGCGTTTTTGATTGTTGTAAAATGGCCACCCCAAAAGTTGGGCTGAAAATGAACAGTGTAACCAGGCCCCTCCCAATAGCTGAACTGCTGTTGGCAACTTGGTTGAAATTGAGGCTAGTAATGATAAAAAGTCCAGGGGATGCCAACTGGATGCTGAACAGGAAGGGATATTCCACCAAATAAAAAAGGCATGCAGCGGAGGCGATAGGTTTCTGCTCTATATTGGGTGGAGGGTAGGTAGCAGATAGATGGCGTAGATTTTGAACAAGTTTAAGAAAGGGTACGTCTAACTCTAAATATGGAGCCATGGTATTAAAAAGTTCACAATATGGGTACACAGCGGAGGTCAACGCTATGCTTATGTCACATTCAGTTAAAATCCCTTCCCCAATTAACACATGGGCTTCTGCTGAAGATCAATCAGCAAACGCAGAAAGGGTCTAATTATGTTGAAACCCAATGGTTAGAAACTCAGCCTTCCACTGCGTCATTTTTGAAGTTCCTCCAAACAACCACAGCATAGTACCTTTCACTTTTTGATAAGTAATGGAACTGTTGAAAAGATAGCAAGTAACTTGGTTGGCGCTTCCAAAATCCAGGGTGGTCATTAATAATTTTGCTTTGAGCCGATCTGAAGATCCTTCTACTGCTACCTCAAATTGTTTAAAGAATCCATGGATGTTCCCATCACAATCAAATGGAGGCAGCTTATCAATACTTCCTCTTGCAGAAACTCCTTCTTCCATTTAAGAACAGCGTCCAGGGAAAGCTTAAGTTCTGCATATTCAACAGTTGCAGTGTCTCAGGATAATTCCTTGCTAAATTAAGCCTTGTACTACATGACAAATGACTGAGGAACTTTTATCAGTTTTTATGATTGATCAATGTGCCCCCCATAGTGAGCTCCACTGTTATAAAATTGGCGGAATCACTGAGATATGACATAAAGGGATTTGGCACAGGGTTTGCACACTGAGCAATAGGATCAACAATATGATGATTATTGCTCTTGAAACAACAGAAATAAACTTATTTAATAAATATGGAGCACTTGCTCCCACTACACTCTTTTTATTCAATATAGTAAATATAGTGAATCATTGCTGTTCCGCTCACTCTACTATTAACAACCTACTTCCTCAATCATCTCATTACACTTATATTGTAGCAACTTCAGATGATACTGCTTTCATGGCTTAGTAATTCAATTCACTATACTCATTGGTTCCGACAATTCTTCATTTGTTAATTTTATGATTGCCTAATTTGGCGCACTTTTAAATAACCCAATATTGCCTCACTTCGAGGTACTCTAATAATCATAACTCATATCAAACTCGGTGGATTCCATCTACTCCACCATATCATCTTAGGGCTTATTATCCAGTTATGACAGAATTGCAACACTGACTCTCAGGCTCACAAATGCTTAAATGGCCCAGCTGAACCAAATTTTTGGCACCAAAATTATTCTACTCAGCTGAAGTTATCAAAAATCCTATTTTTTAGGCCAACTGAATATATTATTTATTAAACTGAAGTGAAACTCTGATATCAAGTCATACAAAAACTCAAATCATGCTATTGGAAAGGTTGAGTTTAATTCTTCACCTGAGCCAAAGTCTCCTCCCATTAAAAAGGGCTTGCTGAACAGGATGCCTCTCCACTTCCTTGTTTACTTGTATTGAAGCTTCTCGCTGTTCTAACAAATGAAATAAGAACATCCAAACTAAATGCATCAACATTTTCTCCATTTTATGGCACCAACACTTCTCACTTTCTTAAGTAACAAAAATAAAAATGGCTGAACCAAATGCATTGACGCACTCTCCATTTCTCCGCACCAACGCTTCTTTCTGTTCTAACAATGAAATAAGAACAGCTAATTCAAATGCTTGAAGCTCTCTACATTTCTTTAAGCCAATACTCCTCAATTTACCAATGATAAAATCAAAACTGCCAACCTGAATGCCTCAGCGCCCTTTTCATCTTTTTGCGCTGACACCCTTCTCTGTTCCAGCAATAAAGTTAGGACCACTAACTTAAATGCCTTTGCGCCTTCTCCATTTTTGGTGCTGATGCTCCTTGCTATTTTGATAGTAAAATAACTGACTCATATGCTTCAGCACCCTCTCCATTTTCCAGTGCTGACGCTCCTTGCTGCTCCAACAACAAAATTGGATCTTCCATAACCTATTTTCACCCTTTTTCCTAACTATTTTATTTTAGACCTTTCATCTATCATTATTATTATTTACTGATATTTTAGTATTTTCCGTCAAGGTTAAAGAAAAACCTAAAAAAACTCTGTGTACTTTGAATTACAAAAAGTATCACCTAATTACCTTTTTTTATTTTAAATGAGGCTGTACCTAAAATCTACTGTCCTCGCCATTCTGTCAATCTGCAAACCTGAAGTCGCCTGATTTGATTTTATATTTACTTGTCAGCATTACAAATCTCTAGCTGTTAATTATTCTCTGCATATAAGTTGAACCACTCAACTGAGGGTAACCTTTACTTGTTGCCCAAATCATTTATGCCCTGATCAGCTATCATTTTAATATTTAGCAAGGCCAAAATTGAAAATTCCACACCTCCTTTGATATGTCTACTGGGCCAAACAACTCAAACAAATTCCCTTTGACCTTGTAGCTCTTACTTTAGATCAGTTTATTTCAGACAACTCGAGATTGATCCAATAATTTAATTTGATTTGGCAACTAGTTATTAAATCATAACTAATTAAGTACCTCCTCCAGTGATCAGCTTGGACCTTCAGAATCTAAACATTTAGGCTAATGTCTTTAATTGCCTAACGTTATTTTACTTTCACCATTTTATCTTTAAATCAAACCACTTAATCTAAATCTTAATGTTATGGCCTGGCTCTCTGTTTTCAAGCCTTCCCTTTCCCATGGAGTCGTCCTAAAAGATCCTAAAAATGATGACAAAATCTCTCCCTGTGCTAGATTGCTTCCTCCATCCCTGGAGACACTTTTGGTTTCAACCGCAGGTTCAGATGACCATATCCATACAGCTGCTTTATGCAGCTCTGTTATCAGTATTGTATTTGCTACTCTTTACTTCATAGTTTTTTCTGCTAAAAATATCCAAAAACTATCTACACTCCTCTTACTTTTGTCTACCTCAACTCCCAAGATGGTGCTACTGCTTCTCTTGGCAAGAATGTGCTATTTTAAGAGTCTCCTCACTGCATTTTATTATCAAACTATACGTTGGGACCCATGCCTCTTCAAGATCAGTATTCTAGGCAAATGGAATTTCTAGGACTGAAGCCCAACTCTTTCTCACCCAGCTGACACCTAACCCTACTACATAAGGTTATCACATACAGCCCAACTCTGTAGTTTGGGAACCTAACAAAACTGGTTGACCTAGCAAAATCTTTGCCACCCTCAGTTGAGGCTTGGAGGGTAATGTCAGACTTCTCCTCATTCAGGTGAAGCCTCAACTTTGGGGTTATGATATTAGTTTATTTTAATCAATATTGACTTTACTTTATTATCTATGGTTTATGATTATTATTTTATATTTAATTGGGGGTAAAGCCCAATATTATTTTAATTTCTTCACAGATGTTTTCTTGGGCCTTATGCCCAAAATTACTGATACTCTTATATTTTGAGCTTGAAGCAATTTCCCAGAATAACGCCAAGTTTACAATATAATTAAATCATAATAAATTGCTACATTAATGCTTCACTGGCTGATGAGATAGGGATGGATGTCCTAGCCAAGTTACTATATATCATATTATTAGTTTTGAAAATGTATTCTGTGTTTAAATCCTCTATCACCTCACTAACCATATTTTGTCATATATTATACCTTCACATCTTTTAACTCCCTATTAACAGACAATGGAACCGCCTAATAGTGCCACCATTATCTGTTCTCAAACCAGCCCTCAACAAGGAAAACTGATCTACCTAACTCTGAACCTGGATTGTGCCATTACCTCATGCATTCCTCAATCTACTTATGCTCTAACGCGTGGCATTCGCCTATCATTCATCACATTCCTGATTTTCCTTTGATATTTTAGATAGTACTAACCCTTTTTTAAATATAGTACTTTTGTACATTCTATATTTATTTTAGTTTAAAAACAAATCTATAGACTGATGAAATACATTCACCCTGCTAAGAATTGGTAATGACCTCTGAACCTTTATAGGAGGTTAAATTCCACTCAGATTGTGTTGCCTGGCACTTCCAAGTAGCCAACCAGATAATCATTTACCCTCAGCATGATGCCAAGAGCGCAAGTAAGAGAATACCATCATGATTTTCCTTTATTAACTTCAGGTGAAAAGTCTAAAAAGAGCAAATAGACATTGCTGAAAACATACCATATTGTCTTTTACATGGTACCCCCTCTTTAAATTTCCTCCTAATTAAAACGCATTTATAATAATGTTATATCAAATGGACAAATATTGCAATAAGAAAACCTTTTTGACAATCATAATTCTTTAGGTTCTTCAGAGAAGAGAGATAATGAGTACAAAAGACATTGAAGGCTAATTGATAAAAATTTATCATGAAAAATTACCCTTTGAGTGTTATTTAGCTCCACTTCCTTGGAGTCAGGAGCTAAGACAGGGTTACTACTTAAGGCTTCATGTAAAACCTTTTTTTGTAAATTTATATTAAAATACTTGCTGTGCAAGAGTCTCATGCAAACAGGATTGCCGTGGGGCTAAAGCTTGAGGGGCACAGCAGTACACTAACACTTTGTGATCAGTATGGACCTGGAATAACAGTAAGGAACCATGTAGATTGTGGCGCTTCTAATTTATCTCTTCAACTAATGTCATTAAATTTTTAGCATGTACAGCGTAATTAAAATCTAATAGGGACTTCTTGCTGGAGAAATTTATCATTTGATGATCAATTAAGTCTCTGCCCAATTGTAAAGTCATAAGCAATATCAAAGTTGAAGCATCGCCAACCAATATAAAATCCTTATTCAGGTTTACATATTGGATCAAAGCCGTAGAAAAAAGTTGCACATCGTGGCTTTAGATGATATGTCAGTGCAAATGACTATTGAATAGATTTGGCACCACTGGCTTTATATAGGGTGCGGCACCCTTTGAAATGTTAGAAATAAACTTCTCTAAGGTTGGTGCAAGTCCTCAAAAAGCAACTCAATTACTTAACTGAGGTTGCGTAGGCCAATCAATAATAACATTCTCCTTGCTGTAGTGATCATATCCCCTTGTCAAACATGATGTTGCTCAAAAAGTGGCCCAAGACTAAAAGAATTTACAATTACTTAACTTCAGCGTCAAGTTAACCGCTTTAAAGCGTTTGCCACTTACCTCAGGTAAAATCATGGGATGCCTGATCTTTGGAAAACCAATATATCATGCATATAGGCCACAGCACATACACTTAGCACCTCTCCTGAAACCGTATTATTACAAATGTGAAAACCTTCAGGTGCATTCTAAAGCTGAGGGGAATAGCCCAGAATTAGAAAATTCCCTTCTTGGTGAAATAATAGGTAATCCACTATGCTGCTTTGTATGCAGATATTTTATAGCGTTCATAAAAATTCATTTGGAGAAGACTTTGGTTTTATCAACTTAACAGGCGATTTGTGCCTCCATAGGGATGGGATATAGGTTGAGCATACTAATATTTAAAATACTATAATTTTCACATATGTGCACAGAGTGCCATATTCTTTTCTCAATGACTAGAAGCGATGAACATACTGGAGAGGGTTGTTAAAAAAATTAGCCAATTGTTCAGTAACCCAGACATCCAGAGCTGCCTCTTCCCTCATCGTTAAGGGGTAAATTGGAGAATCTATGTGAACCAAGTTCACTATAATCTTGATATTGCAATAAAATGCAGAATAATCTGTTAATGCATATGTAGACGCTGCATTTGAGGAAGTCTTTAACCCTTCAAACAGAGAGTTAAGGGTGCTTTCAAAGTAGGCATGAGAATGGGCGCAAGAGAGAGTTTCTGCACATTTGACCAAAGAGTCAAGTATGTTGGTGAGCCATCAGCAGACATGGGAATCATTATTTCTCCCCGTCTTTTAAAACTAAGGTCAAAGAATTAGTTCTCAAACTGGTCTTGATGTCATACTTTCGCCTCCACTCCACACCTAAGATAATTGGGTACATTTTTAAGCTGCCATTGAGTTATTGTTATATTTGCAATAATTTGCAAAAATTTATTGTTAAAATTAAATTGGGACCAAAGCTGTCCTAAAAGCTATTTCATGATTATTACAAATAATTTTGTTATGTATCAAGACAACTCAAACAGAAACATATTTAAGGCAAACTTAAGAATCTTTGTAATTACAAATATCAAAATATATAGGTTTGTATAAAACAAAGTGTCAAAGCAATTGCTTAGATACCTCTCAACTAGAATCTTTTGTTTCAGGTCTTGTTGGACCCCAATTTGCTGGTTTACTTGGCTAAAATTTTCTTAAGCGATGCTACCTATAAAATCCTATCATTAGACATAGGATTGGAGGAAAAGGAGCTTCTTAATACGTTTCATCATTATTAGTTGATTGGTTCTTAACTGACAATGAAGTTAGCTAATTCTCATGAGGTTCTGACTTTGACATAGCAATTTCAGCTGTTTACCATCACAAACTCTGACAATGCCCCCTCAAGATCCTCTCATAGAGGGACATAAGGGTGTAGAAACCTACTATGCACACAATTAATAACAGTACTTGGGTAATATCTGCAATGTAATATCCAGATCTGACTTTATAGATAACTTTTTAATATCTGGACCAAGAAACTCCAAATTTATTAGATCAACCTCAAGCTCAGTTGTGATAAAAATAACTAATCAACTTAATAAACAGGTAGAGCTGAATGGCATAAATTATTTTTTACTTTTTTCAAGAAGATGTTGAAATAATTTATCACTAGCATGCTTGCAACGGAGTAATTTCATCAGCCACTTTCTCATCATAAGGTCAAAATTGACACAAACAGAACCTTTTAGTAAAATTTTTATATTACTTATTAATCTTAATTCTAATCAATATAATGCCTAATATGGAGACATTTTAATTATGTAATGATAGCTAATTTGATAAGCTAATATAACAGCGGGTAACAAAAACATTTCATCACATTGGATCTGTGGCTTCCATTTTCTCAAGATTGATACTAATGTGCCATCAGCTCGCTCCACCATTATGAAAGTGGGTGGTTTATGGAGCAGCAAACGTCTGCATGGTGCTTAATGAAATTAGTTCTTGAAAAACATGAGTGGGAAATTTAAACCATTATCTGAGAGAATAATCTGTGGGAAACCGTGGTGAGCATCTACTGAGAAAATAGAAATAAAGCAGTAGCTTTGGCTGTTGCTGTTAGTATTAATATAGCTTCCACCATTTTGTCAGATGATCAATAGCTAGTATGATATTGTTGTTCATGTAAACTTGTAGGTAATCGCCCCAATACATTGACACTAAACGCACTAAATGGTCCTGATGGTGTTACAACTTGATGTTGAATTATAAACTGAGATAATTTTATTCCTGACAATTTAAGCAAGCATCTATTAGCTCTTGTATCATTTCGATCATATGATACAATTAATAGCATTTTTGCAACCACTCAAAGTCTTCTTAATTCCTCCATGACCAACAAAAGAATGACCTTCTAGGATGACATCTATTCAAGACAAAGGTCACATATAAGGTAATCATTTTACATTAAAATATATGAATAACAATTCTTCTAAAATTTAATATTTGAGCATATTTGTAACTCATCTTAAACCTGAGATTTTTTTAACTCCAATAACTCAGGTTGACCATTTTATTATAAATATGATCTTCCTCAGGGGTTAAAAATGCTAAAACTGGCATAAAAATACTCATCTGCATTTTGACGAACAGCACCAGGCTGATGCTAAATGATGAAATCATAACTTTTAAACTTTAGTGCCCATCAAGCCAATTGCTTATCAGGATCTTTCTGTTTTTGCAAACATCTCATTGAAACATAATCTATGATAAATTGAAGTTTGTCCCATAGAGTAAGTTCATAAATTATTTTTTGCTAAGAGCACTACTAGACATTCACATTCAGTAACACTGTAATTCCCTCAGCTTTAATCAAAGTCTTACTAGAGTAATTAACAAGGTGATTCACCATATAATCATCTTGCTGAGAAAAAATGGCACCAATTGTAACATCACTAGCATTAGTATTTATTAAAAAAGTCTTCTCATATTTTGGATGCATTAGAATTGGCTGAGAGACTAAAGCAGTTCATAACAAATTAGCAGTCTTTTCTTTTTCTTCTCCCCATTCTAAAGAAACTCCTTTGTGTAAAAAATAAAACAAAGGATCAGCCAAATCCATAAATTGGGATATAAACTGGTGATATTATCCCACCATCCTAAGGAAACCTTGTACATCCTGAAGGCTTATTGGTAATAATATTTTTTCAATAGCACTGTTTTATATGAGATAGGTTAAATACCTTTTTTGGGAACTTTGTGTCCTAGATACTTCATCTCAGATTGAAAAGGGACATTTGGATGGTTTTATGTTTAGTAAAGCTTAGAGAAGTCACTTGTTTACCTTTCTTAAATGTTCTAGATCATCAGAGAGAGTTCAAAAAGTAATTATGTCAATAAGTTATAACAGAACACATGACATCTTGGGATTTCTTAGATGACCATCCATAGCTCTTTGGTAAAGGTTTCTGAACCATTGCAGAGCCCTTAGTGCATTTGCGTAGGCTCAAACAACCTTTCATTAGCTGTCAATGTGTATTTTGCTCTATCCTCTGGAGCTAATTCTAATTTTCAGTATCCACTTATTAAGTCCATTGCAGAAAAGATGAGCACCTTTTAACAGTTATAAGAAATAGTAATCCTTGTAAGGGATAAGTAGATTTTCTAGTAACTAAATTCAACTTATATAAATTCATCACTACATGATGTCCTCCATTTTTTGCACTAACAGAAGTGGAGAAACCCAATATACTTAGAGAGGGCACTAGTAAACCCACTTCAGGTAGTTGTTTAAATTCAGTGGTTACTTGAGCCTCATTATTTTCAATCTTTTGATAGGGATGAGACCTGAATGGTGGTGAATCACCAGTCTAACATTATATAATACTCCCTTCATCTTTCCAAAATAAAATGTACCAGAAGTGATAGTTCAGTATACTTACTTAGTAACTTATACACTTAAGTCCTAAGTTTCTAATTTAAATACTTTCCAATAAAAATATTAACATGTTTAGTTGTTGGAGGATCTTCAAGCCTAATCTCATGGAGACTCTCAGAAATCCTTACTTGAGTAAACTTATTGATAGTTAACCTCTGAACATATGCAATAGGTATATTGAGTCCTTCAGTTTGAGCTTAATTTGTCAGGTTGGACAATATTACAGAGACTGAACCTGCATAAGCTTAATATAGCATTTTGGGGCAAGTTAAAATCTCTCTGGCTGAGGGGTTTTCAACCTCATTAAAAATAAAATATATTTACTAATATAAATATGTACCTTGATATTAATAAGGCTTAGTGATTTTGGGGGTACAACACCAGATTTTGGATTATAACGTCATTCCTTCCTTTACTTCTACTACAGCTGGTGGGAGTTTAGCTCTTGATCTCTTAATATGATATTAATTAATTTAACCTTATCATTAGCTTTAAAGGATAAGTCTGTTCTTAGGGTTAATTTCTTTGATATTGCGTGGACTTAAATATAATGAAACTTAATGTCCCAGGAGAGAATGAAATCCTTCAGAGTAATGTACTATAGCAGAGTACTCCCTTAAAATTGGGTACCGTAAAAAGATTGTAACTAGGATTATCCAAAGCTACAGCTAGATTAACTAAAGAATGCTTTCTAAATTTAAATAAAGTGCTGAGTATGCTCCTATTGACCTGATACATGTAGGACTGACAATGCTATACTCCATATAAAGTGGAAGATCTGGAGAAACTTTATTTTCTTTATTAATTTAGTGATATAACATTGACAGTGTACCACTATCAAATATAGCTATAACGGGTATTTTTTATAACTTGTCTGGAATTCTAGTAACTGTACATCCAAATTGAGGTGGCAAAGTTTTAAGCATAGTAACTCATTGAGGAATAATAATAATAAGAATGTTTGAAGCTTCTGCTAACTTTTGCTGAATAATTTCCATAGATTGATTATCATCATCAATTAAGTTGTCAGGTTGAGGCATAGACTTCTGGTCATCATAAAGAGCCTCATCTTTCATGCTGAGTGTTTTGATTTACTCATTAGCTTTTCTTGTATAACACTGTTTTGCATTATGTCGTAATACTTTCCAATAACTGTATCTAGGTCAATCAGCTTTTCTTGCTTCAAGAGCATATACCTGATGCCAAGTTGTTGAAGTTGAAGCAGGTGAAGGCTTAGCCATAACAGAGTAGGAATTGCACTTAACTCTTCTTTAATCTCACTGATATTAGTAAAGTTTGCTTAAGTCCAATAGAATGTAAGTAATATTAGGTTGAGCTTCCAATGCTGATTTAGCTGAAGTGATTGCATCATTAAGAGAAATAAGATTGGTTGTAACTAAAGGGTAAAGACTTGCATAAAATTGACTAGCAAACTCAAACCTTGTTTCTCCTCTCCCTAACCATATAGCAATAAAATCTTAGTTTTGTCAGAAAGTGATTGATTACTTTCATTTTCTTGCACTAAATTGGTCCACACCTGATAACAAGTCTGGCAACCATTGAGGTAAGGAGTAATAATTTCCCTTGCATCACTATTTATATAGAGATGATTTTGTTTAACCTTTTGTCAATCAGTTGCTTCTACCATAGAACTTTTATATGCATAAAGAAAAAATGCGTTGATTTATTTCCAAGGTATAAATTTCTCTTTAAAGTTGTCTTAAGGATATTAAAAAGGAACTGAGAGTCTATTAACACCAATATAAGTAGCATCAGATGTTTCAGTATTAGGATACTCACAATAAACATTATGATCCACTTTTCAACTTGGCTAATCAATATCATCTTAAATTTCTCTCCAGTAATGATAAAAACTATTAAAAGCTAATTTAGAGTCAAGCTGATTTTAAAAGGGCTTGTAGTTCAAGTTGTTGAAAATCAAGACGAGATTAACATCTTATGACATGGACTTCTTTTAAAGTTAAACTGCTCATAATTTATTTAATTGATAACTGGTGTCTTGATTAAATGCATGTAAATAATTATTACTCCAGATAATGCATCTAGGGTTATTCTAGGATCCTTGGGATGTCCACCCAATTTAACCTTACTACTTTGGTCAACATTTTCCAACTGAGAATGTAAATTAGACAAATGGACATAATGTTAACTATGACAGGATCATCATCAGGGAAGGGTACAGATGCTTCAGGTGGGCCAAGGTCCCAGGAGGGCCTTGTCCTCTCTGATTGTGTTCTTTATTAGATAAGCCTAGTACTCATCATTGAAACTAATGGAAGTAATTTCACAAAAAAGTTACGGGGTGATTCCTATCTGAATTTAATAATTAAGTTTAAGTATTATCAAGTTGACTGAACCTACTCTAATTTGATATATTAGATTGTAGTAGACTGATATAATTGTGTAAATAATTGGGTAATCCTTCATCCAACAGGGTAATTGTCATCAGATCTCATTAATAAGCTGATAATTATTAATTATTGCTTCTATTTTACCCAAACAAGGTCAAAGCAACCTTTTAAGATTAATGATATTGTCATGCAACTCTTGAATTAATCCAAATGATTGAGAAAGTTCATGATGGTGCATACCTACAATTATATAGCAAATGAAGTAAATCAGGATTTAAAAAGAAATTAATAATGATTAGATTTGTTGCTATTACAGTAGGTAACAATTGAGTAGAATTATACAAATCTCTCATGGTAGAGTATACATCTGTGGCCAAGCTCTGGAAGACTAATTTCCAGCAGCATAATTACCCTAAAATAGTTGTTGGATAGTTTCGTTATTATTATCAATTTTTAGGCAATAATGTTCTTAATTTACACTAGGTAAAAGAATCAAAAGTAGCTCAAAAAGATAAAGTTCAGATTGTATTAAAGCCATTTCAGATCTTGAAGTATTGATACAAAGATTCACACTTCCAAATACATTTTTAGGACCCTCTTGATCAGGACTCTCCATTTTGCAATAGATAATTTCGCTTTAATGACAACTCAGGTGTCTTATATAGTGAGCACAACTTATTTAATTTTGTGATAATTTTCAAGATTGGATGTTGAATTTAGATTTGGGGCTGAAGCTTTCCTAAGGAGGAGATACTAGCTATTTTTAATAAAGTCATGTAGGAAGTCAAATCAAAAAAGAAAATGATAATAGTAACTTCTTAATACCTTACTAAAAAATTTATCAATAGTATAGTTTTTGCTGAAACACAGTGTTAAAGCAAATTCCTAGGTACCTTTTATTTAGGATCATTCACTTCTGTACCTGTCGAGCCCCAATTTACAGTTTCAAATGGCTGGAATTGTCATAAGCGACGCTTTCCTATAACATATTACATTAGACATAAGATCCAAGGAAATGGAGCTTTGCAATAATTTTATCATCGTTGGTTGGTATTCTTTAACTGACAATAAAGTTAGCTGATTCTCCACAAAACCTGACTTCAACGTAGGAAATTTTCACCCATCTCCATCACTAACTCTGATAAGTATGTTATCTTTGTTTTATCTATATTTCATTATAAAATTGTTATTCTTTAACTAGAACATAGGATCTTTTTTTTATAGGTGATGACTAAGATATTTACTTAAAACTTAATAAATTGTTTAAGAAGTTTATGAATATTTAACTATGGGTATAATTTATAATAAGAATTTTAATATAGAATTATTTCTAGGTGGTTAATGTTTTTTGTAAAAAGAATTATGGCTGCAAAGAAACATAGTTCCATAGGACCATCTAAACCCTTAGCTAAGAGTTGTAAATGATTCTATATATATGGAAAAATTAACTGACAAAGCATAATGTTATGGACTCAACATTATTAGGCCAACTAGTCTTTAAGCCCATTAATTTTTAATTTTATTTGAGGAAGGCCGACTATGAGATGGACACTTCCAATATGTAAACTACCAAGCACTAATATAAGCTAGAGGCATTCCAGAGAAGCTACCGCTGTATCCTGTTGCCAGAAGGAACGCCAAATAAAGGAAGGGGGGTATCATGAGTAGAGGCTTGCGCCACTATTGAGCACATATGAAGGAAAGGGTCTGAAGTGATGAAACAAATTTGAAACCAGGATGAGACTAACTGTCATTGACAGGATGGTAGGTACCCAAACAACCATTCTTGAAAGTGGCCCATGAGGTGCGACTGAAATCAGCGTACAGCTTCTTGGAGGGTGGGAGTAGATCCTGAAATGGAATCCAAGACAACCGTGTGGATATTCCACATTGCAATTACTACCACTAAGGCTCAGAGGGAAGGTTGTATAGGATAATTCAAGGGTAAGCAGAATATGTCCTTGGATAGGCTGAAGGGCTGTGTTTGCTCCTGGAAAAAGAGACGTTGAACCTCATGCCAGATAGCTTTTGATGGAGGGCACTCTTCCAGGCGGTGGACCAAAGTCCATATTAGTTACACAAAACACATGATGAGTGTGATGCGTTGGATCACTCAGCAGTATGGCGTACCCATTTCAAGCAGCGCAACACATGGTAACAAACATGCGGCTGTAAAAGTGGGTGATGGGCCTACTTCCAGATGTCTTTCTGGGTTTCTAGGGAGTATGGGATGTACAACATGTCCAGATAATCCACTTGTCCATAAAGGGGACTTCCTTGGTATCAAACTGTTCAGAACATCTTGGCCTTGTACTTCTTGTGTGAAGCGGGGAGTAGGGAGACTTCTCTTGGCGGTGTGCCCACTGATGTTAATTCACCACTCAGCGCTCCGCATGGAGAGGAGAATTTACTTGAAGTGGAGCGACATCCCATGTGGGCCCGCAGAAGAGGGATGTGAGGCAAGGTAATTCAGCAGAAAATGGGGGTGGGTAGTATTGATGAGGCCCAGGGCATGGGAAAAATTAGAGTGGGCTGCGCGTGACCAGGTTTTGGGCTTTGAGTGTGGGGTTGGTGACTTCAGCGATCCAGGTGCCAAGTATTTTGGCGGCATGGGCCTTGAAGTTGAGCAGGTCCATACCACCACTATGGCGAGGACCAAACAAGACATCCAGGCGCACTGACAGTGGGCGGCCTAACCAAAGCCACCCTTGCAGGAGGGAATATAATGTGGTGAAGAAAGAGGAGGAAAAGGCGATAGCATGGGCCACAAACCAAACTTTAGATAGGAGAATAGAGTTAGACAGCACAACCCTGCCTGTGAGGAAAATTTGGTTGGCTCTGAGGGAGGCGATGCGTTTTGTGGCATTTTCCAGGATATGGCGCTTCATCACTAATGAGGCGTACCCTCCCACCTCCAGCCACACACCCAAATGGTGTACCGGACTAGCAGTGGGTCTTGGAACAAAAGAGAGCACAAGCGGGTGTATGGGGTGGGCAGGGAAAGCAAACCGTGAGCTAGTTGCTGAAGCAGGTAAAAACGGGGTGCTGGTGACCAGCGTGTTTAGAACTGACCAAGGAGAATAATTTCGATTTTGGAGGCGTTAAGTGCAGATTTACTTACACTAGAATAACCTGGATAGTAGCCTCAAGCGCGCGTGCATCTTGGGTTTTAGTCACCACAACCACACAATCATAAAAAACATCAACATCTTAACTGGTGCTTGGCCTTGCACATGGACACCAGTAAGGTGGGCGTTCACGTTGCATAAAAGTGGGTCAAGGCTGAAGTTATATAAGAGTGGACTCAAAGGGTCCCCTTAGCGGAGTCCCCTTTGAGGGAGAACTACATCAGTGAGGAATCCAGGGCCACGCACAGCCATTGGGCAAATTCTGTAAGCAACATCACCCAATTAATGAACCGATGGGGGAGGTGGAACTTGTGGAGGCAGGCTTTAAGTTAATCCCAATTGACTCTATAATAAGCCTTCTGCTGGTCTAAAAAAACAAGTGCTCCAGTAGACGTGGATTGGAAGATGTTGGCTACAGTGTATATGTTGTCCCAAATAGACCGCTTGGGAATAAAACCAAATTGCTCAGAGGAAATGAGATCAGAGGCAACTTACCCTAGACAGTTGGCCATAAGCTTAGTAGTTTAACTTAGTTTCAGTGTTATTAAGTAAAGTGGGAGCTAGTTGGCCAAGTCCCGCTTATCCTCCTTTTTATAAAGCGTTATTGTGAAAGCCTCCTGGCCCTAAGAAAGGAGGCGCGTTTCTAACAAACACTGGTTCATTGAGGCAAGCAACAAAGAGGAGAAATATATAATATCTTTTATATAATTCACAAGGAATCCCAACTGGACCTGGGCATTTCCTGTGCGATGAACCACAAATGACATACTAGAGTCTATCCTAAGAAATTAAATTCATCAACTCTGGATAATGGGAAATGGTGCAGATATGTGCACTTTTGAGAAATTTGTCAACTTTGGCCAGTTCAACTGGATTGGAGCAATACAATTTGGAGTAATAAATTTGAACTTTGATTGCCACTTTGGCCAGAGTATCTGCGAAAGAGTGGTCCAGCTGCCTCGCCTGTGTGAAGGCCAAGATCTGTCAAGGTGCGATGAATTTTTGGAAAATTAGTTGGAGCATGTGTTGCTCACTGTTATATTTTTTGTCTTATACTGCACACAAACTCGATGCTTGTGTTATCTAACCAGTGCGTTGATACAAACAGACACTTCTGCCCACTTATGACCCCAAGCTGGGTTGTATCCTGCAGCTGGGACTTTAGACTCCAGGTGGTTCACTTCAGCAGGCGTGCGCATAAAGACTGCCAATGCAGCCCAAAAGTGATGCAATGAGAGGTGGTAGCCTGACAGATGGTGTTTGCTTTGAAGGTAGACCAGGTAGTAAGTGGGTCCAAACAGAACGTTGTGGCGAACTCCAGTGCTGACGTTTTGGTGTCCACCCATGAGAAAAACCTGGGCGACGTGATCTTGGCTGGACGAAGTTTGCACCTTCTTTGCGCCTGTGCCATTGGGTGCAACAAAGAGAAGGAAATTGACACCAACCTGTGATTGGAGAAAACGATTTTTGTTGTTGTAAAGTGTGCAACCTGAGACCAAAAGTTCAACAGGGCAAGAACAAGGTCAATGCGGGACATAGACCTCAGCTGACCGTTGTGCACATGGGGATGGGACATTTTGGGGAGCAGCGGTGAATGTTTAGGTAGGTACCAAACAGACCCAAAGTGGCTTTTAGAACGCGAAGATTTACATGCCCCTGCGCGGGGGCAGGTGCAGAAGTCCAGCGGTCGGTGGCTGGGTTGGCTCAGCAGTTCAAGTCACCTACCACAAACGGGTCAGGGGGAAGTGGGAGGTAAGTAACAGCCATGAAGAGTTCCCAGTGAGCTGCACACAGGTCAGGGTATAAATATTAACAATAGCGTGCACTTTGTCATCCCACAAAAAGGATACTACAAGAAAATGCCCATCATGGTACAAGTTTTTGAAATAAACTTAGGTATGGGTCGCACATATAAGCACCCCACAGTGCAGTTACCAAAAAGAAAGGGAGGGGAGAAACATGGTTGCCTATGTTTTCTTGGAACCGTGTGGACAGTGAATTTCTTGAATGACCAGGATGTCCACAAGTAAATTATTTTTTAAAAACTCAGTTTCCTGGCCTTGGACAGTGAGGCCTTGAGTCCAGCAATTTTCAGCGTCCCTATTGTGAAGGCTCTCCCATCACACCTTAGGTGCTAGGGGAAGGGCCCCTTGCCCTTCAGCTGTCTCTTTTTCAGCACATCCATTTTTGCACCGCAAGTGTTTGTTCTACAAGGTAATCATCAATATAAGTAAAGTTTTCTGTGGGATTATTATTTGCTTTTTCTTTTGACACTTTTGCTGATTTGTTATGTTTTTCAGGTTGGTGTGCTCCTGAGGTGCATAATTGAAGGTTGACAAAAATTCAGGAGAAATTTGGTGGTATAATCGGTTTTTATTGAGGCTAGTAATATTGCTTGGGTAAATCTGACTCATCCATCTGGTCATCAGGTTGGTTGGCCCAATCTGATTAGTGAACAGATCTCATGAGCCATTTTGGCAGCGAATGAATCAATGTCAAATGGGGTCTGGGCAGGTGGGATCATAGATGAAGCCATGGCCACTGCCTTGGCCACTGCTCTGCGGGCCTGCTTGGCCTTCTTATGCTACTATGGGGACAAAGGTTTGACCTGAATGTAACACCCCTACATGCCCCATGGGAATGTGGCGTCAGTGCCAATGGCTGGTTCATAATGGTTGTCTGCACTACCCATTGCATTGGGGAGGATTTCGTTTTGTGTAATGCCCTCCTTGGTGGGGCAGGTGTTGGCCTTGTGGCCAAAAGTGTGACAAAAGGTGCATATAGGGGGCGCGCTATCCACTATGATGAAGAATGGGTGGGATTCAGTCTGTCAACAAACATAACTGTGGTGTAGGGGATTTGGGTCAAATCTTCCGCAATGACTGCAGATAGGGTGATCATGGCAATCACTTTGCCCATGCACAGGTCTGGCATGAGCGTAAAGCATTGCATTTCAAAGGAGTATATTTCCCCGAATGCCTTAAGCCCTTCCTTAGGTGGAGCTATACTTCTGGAGCTTTATTGCTTTAGGGAGAAAGTCAAAGGTTACAGTAATTTGGTTTTACTTAGTCCACCAAGTGCGCTTTATTTCAACCACCCATTGACCATCTGGGAGGTCTACCACCACATGCACCTGTGCAGCTTCAGCCACTTCTTGTTTATTCTTGAACTGTAAGGAGAGTGTCTATAGCTCTCCTGTTTCCAGCGTGGTGGTGAACGGTACACAGAGCCAACGCAAGGAAACTAGCCGTTAGTACCAAAGCTACTAGAGCCCAGCATAGGGTGCGGAGCAGTAGTAACTAAAGCAAAGAAGTGCGATAAATAACCAGCCAGAAATGACGCGGTGCACGAGGAGAGAAGGGGTAAACGCCCCAGGATGGAGGGTACCTGGGCGAACCAATGAAGCACTAGGTGATAATCTGATTGTATTCAAAATGGAATGGTTAATTTGGTGTGAGACCTCCTCAAAGGGGTCAGCGCACAGTATCATTCAAAAGAACATTTAATAAAACGGTAAAATGGGGAAAGTTTATTGGGAAAAATCAACCAACAAGGAGTGTTGATAATAAAAAACATATTTAAACCGAGTAGGGGTAATTATGGGTCTGAGGAAGTGGTCCCAAGCCTTGAAGCTCCAATAGGAAAATGCTCCTGACCAATTTGGTTGAATAAACTGAAACTGCCTTCACTCAAGTGATTGATTGAAGCTGTATTATACCTGAACTCATGATTTTGTAAAATCGAATGGGTTTTGTAACTCCTTTCACCAACCAACCAAAATGAACCATCTTTGTTTGTTATGTAGATCATCCGTTTTAACGCCTGAGCTAACACAAGGTGCTGGGCATTTTGCACCTCATTAGTACCAACCTGGGCATATTTGGCTTATACCCAGCGTTGGTCTAATGTGTGCTTAAGGTCAGGGAGAGCCTGAAGTTTCATCTTCTGGGCCTCCTGTCACCCAACCTTATCCTTGGGGTTGGTCCCACTATCAAGTTGTTCAACCATGACATTACCCTCTGCTCCTTCTTAGGCCCCACCCCCCTCCAGGGGCGATCGCTAAAAAGAAGTTCTTATATGCGGGTGAAAACTTCATAGCTGCGACAAAAGGCTTGGACTTCGATCCTGCAGCCTCAGAACTTGATTGTGGAATGATTTGATCAGGTCTTGGTAATGTACACAGTCACATGATGGCACTCAACTGTTCTCAGCCGCATCAAACCCATTCCAGAATATCAGGTACTCAGGTCTTCTTTTAACCTGGCGGGAGGCTACTATTTCATCCACATCCCATTCTGGCGCCCCATCCATGAGATAGGCCTCGGGAGTCACAGGTGAGGGGGCCCTCAAACAACATCAATTTTCTCTCATGAAAGATGGAGAAGATCTAAAACGCAGAGGGAAGATCCAATTGGTTTGAGGCATGACCCACCTTTCTAACAACGTGGTAAGGACCAATCCTCTTTGGACCCAGCTTTTTGCATGGCTGTTTGATAGGGATGTTATGAGCATCAAGAATCACGAGATCCCCTTCCTTATACGCTAGACCCACTCGGCACTTACTATCAGTATTCTCCTTATAAACTAGCATAGCCGCCTTCAAACTTGTGGAAACCCCTTGGTGGACTTTCTTGATGGTCTTAGCAAAGTCCACCACCGCTTCAACTTTGGAACCACAGCGGGCTCCATGTTAAAGGCAGGGCTAAAGCCATGGTTTGAGAAAAAGTGGGAACAACCAATTGAAGAGTGCAAAGTATTGTTGTAGCTAAACTGGGCCATGGGAAGATGAAAACCCCAATCTGAATGATCTGCAGCGGTGTAACATCGCAGAATCTGTTCAAAGCACTGTTTCATCATTCAGTCTTCCCATCTGATTGGGGTTATTGAATGGTTGACTGGATATAAATCGTTGGTAATTATAAATCAAAATATCCTAAGTATATCTGAACTTGGGATTTGTGGCCTAGCAATTCCACTTAATAATATTTGACTATGATAACATGGGCACGGGGCTTTGTTAATTTAGTCATATTTATAATAATAGTTGGCTAAATAACCTGGGCACGTGGGCTTTGTTGGTCTATGTCAAAATTAGTTTTTTAATGTTGATCAAGTTCTTGATCAAATTAATTATTAATTAGTTGTATGGATTGCCTTGGTAGGTGCTTCCAATTGCTTGGAATGAGTATTAGTTCAGCTATCTACAGACGCGTTAGAAATGCTGTCTTGAATATATTTTCAAGTTTGAGACTGACTCTGAGATGATTGGGATGTTTCGAGTTGAATGGATTGTAGACCCTCAAATGAACTCGTTACTTTCTCTGGCCAAGTGCCATTGACATTCAAGTGTCATGGGTAAGATGTGTTTACATCAAACCCTATAAATTACAAGTTATTTAAAAAAACAACAAATATTCCTAAAGTTCTATAATCTAATTTATAAGCTTTCATATAAATACTTTACGTTGAGTTACGTTAAGGATTTACTTATGATCAGGAAGATCAGGGCAGCGTGCCATTTTCTAAGTAATGACAGGATAATACAACTTCCAGTAGAATGACCAAGGAGTTATATCTTAATTATAGTCACCATCTGGTCTGTTGTCTTCATAAAATAGACGTTTGAAACTCCATCTTATCTTATAAGAAGAACCAGTCACTCTCAATATACCAAAAATTCAACAAGTGGCGCTCATGGCTGGGAATGCAGATGGTGACCATGCAGACAGGGGAGCAACCCCTGGCTATATCAATTTTTATAAGAATGAATTTACAAAATTTCAAGACTCAGCGGACATAATGAGTCATCAAATTGATAATCTTACTGAAAAATTTACTTTTATTAATAAGGCAAATAATGATTTACATAAAAAAGTGAATGAGTTAAAAAAGAAAATCAAATAATAAGATCAAGTCATTTCTGCACTTCAATTGCAAATGACCAATTTAAATGAGAAAATTACAATGTTGAAGGATTGTCCAAGCTAGCACGCCCAAAGCGAAAATATGGATAGTGATGCATCTGAACATTATGAAATTGAATATGAGCCACGTCATGAAACTCCACGTAGAATGGTTGCTTTGGCTAACCCAAGTTCCTCCAACCGTGATTCAGTGCCTCAACGCCCTAGTGCATCTGGCCTGAGTCATCAAAGAAGCAATTCTGATAACTCAGGGTGGAAAAGCAATAATTACAAGCCAGCGAACCTGCCTATATTTGACAAAAATGGAAGTATCACCACCTTTATCAAACGTTTCAAATTAGCTATGTATGGGGCCAGCAATCGCAATCAAGCAGCTACTATGATTAACTGCTTGGACCAGTGGAGCATTGAGTTAATTATACCCCATATCAATGAAAATCCAACTTATGCTGAAGTCAAAGGGGCTGTGCTTTATGAATTTGGAGGTCCATAATGAATGTTGACAAGAAAATCTAAATTTATGAGTATTTGATTTTTAAAAAGATGAAGCCATCAACAAATTTGCGGATCAATTCTATCACAAAGTGCAAGTTCTCTTAGGCGCCAAGGCTATGGTTGACTTTGATGCTAAGATTGCATTAGAACATGTGGTACAACCTTACCAAAATTTATCAAACATTTTAATGCCTGCCTTTGTACAAAATCTTACAACATCTGAACTAGATGACTATCTTTGCAGATGTTCACAAAATTATGGTCCTCCAAATACTGGGTACAAATCAGGACCTGCCTCTGTGGGGAAACTCATTGAAGTCAATATGAAAATTGAAATTGATTCGCCTGTGAAAACTGAACAGAACTCAAATACCAAGCCTACACGCTCAATGAATGATATTCCCTGCTATAAATGCAACCACAAAGGGCTTTTTGCCTCTCAATGCCGTCAACACAATGTCAATGTGGTCCTTCCTAATAAAATACAGGAGAAGGGAAAAGAGCAAGCATAATAGATGCGGGATGCTCTATTGTGCCAGAAAAACTAGTCCCGCCTGATCAACAAGAAAACGCAGGCCATGGGGCCTTGCTTAATGATGAAACAAATTCTATTATAGTACCTAATGAAGATTCTACAAATGTACATGCGGTAACTCAATCTCAGAGTAAGGTTGTCAGACCTGAGGCCTCTGAAGTAGTAGCTAAACTGTATGTGCAACAAATGATTGAAAATATTTCAGCAGAAGGTCCGAGTGATGAATCTGATAATCCAAGTCTATAAGGGGTCAATATAGCAATGCCAATTGACAAATTCATCCATGAATGTCCTAGCATTGGAAATACTCTGAAGAACACTCTTTTTTTAATAGATGGTCTCTGGAGAACACTCTTAATTCTCTGGATTCTTCACATATTCACTTAGTAAATTCTATCAATTCCTACTAGTCTGAGTGCACTTGTGTGGATATTCTGGTCAACAAGGTCAAAGTTGTTGCTATTGTTGATAGTGGAGCACCTATAAACATTGTTTCCACGAAATTTGGTGAAGAAACTAAAAATTGCGCCAGACATTGACCATCACAAGGAGTATGGAACCGCGGGTCTCAACAGCACTAAGAGTGAAGGAGCTTATAGCACCTTGCCACTGCAATTTGGAGCTTTAGTAGTAGCAGCACCCACAACAGTGCTTCCAAACACCAATTATGACATCTTAATTGAAACAAGTTTTTTAGGACCTATGGAATTTGATGAAATTTTAAAAAAAACATCTTAACAATATTAAGTCAAATTACTTCCAATTTATTACTCTTGTGACAATAAGAAGCCCACAAGCCATTGTCAAAACTTTATTAATATATCTTATGCCAATGGAATAATACCAATAGGATATATTCAGCAATGAAATTGAAGCCATTCCATGCTGAATGCTATAAACAAAAATTGAGGAATACCCCTACGTGTGAATAAGGATGCAAGTATAGCTCCAGGCCATCAACTAGTTATGAAGACTGGGACCACGCTGGATATTCCAGAAGGACTATATGGTGAGGTTATGTCCCTGTGGCATCGCTCTCATATGGAACCTTGCGTAGCGCCTGGAATACTTATACTAAGGGCATGGTGAAATTGATGTCCTATTAGCTAATCTAACAAAACGAACTATTAAGGTCAAGAAATATCAAGTGGTTGCATTCATGCATCTGTTACCAAAGGACAAATTAAAATCAGCTATCAAATTTGGCGATTTATCTGAGCTAGGCTTACCAAACAAAGCCCTTGGGGCACATACTGTGATCCCTTGAGAATTGTTTACGGATTATCAGAACAACAGAAGGATGAAGCACTAGAGTTGTTCAAACGATATTCCAAAAATTTTGCCAAAGATGATCAAGATCTAGGTTGTGCAAAAGGAGTCCAGCATTTTGTTGACACTGGGGACCATGCACCTATTAGAATGAGGCCAATTTGGCGCCCTAGGGCTAGCGACAAAATAGTCAGTGAAGAGTTAGAAAAATTGCTAAAAAGCGGAATGATAGTGCCATCCAAAAGCCCGTGGGCCAGTCCAGTTTTAATTGTAAAGAAAAAAGATGGCAGCAATCGAGTTGTGATTGATTACCAATGCCTAAATGCCATCACAAAAAAAGGATTCCTATCCATTGCCTAGAATTGATGATGCTTTGGATCATCTGGGAGGAGCGAAATACTTTACTGCCATGGACCTTATCTCCAGATATTGGTAAATTGAATTGCCTAAGGAGGAACAGGAGAAGTGTGCAATGATTGCTACTCAAGGACTATCTCAAAAAACGCGCATGCCACAGGGGCTGTGCAATGTGCCAACAACTATTTAATGAGCAATGGATACAATCTTAGGGGATCTTAAATTATCCTGTGTACTGGTTTACTTGGATGATATCAATGTCTTCTCACGAACATTTTCCAAACATTTGGAGCACCTTAAACAAGTGTTTGAATGATTATTGAAGGCTAATCTGAAGATAAAACCTAGAAAATGTCAGTTCTTTAAAAAACAATTGGAATACCTTAAGTCCGTTGTTGACGCCAAGGGCTTGCAGCCTCAACCTCAAAATGTGGAGGCGATTAACAAGATGCAAGCTCCAATGAGTATGAGGGATGTTCAAGTGTTCTTAGGCATGGTAGGGTATTATCAAAGATTTGTAGAAGGGTTTGCAAGGATTGCTGAGCCCCTATTTCATTTGCTGCAAGGAGGAGTTCCATTTTTCTGGGCAGAAGAATGCCATCAGGCCTTTATGGCTTTGAAAACCAGAATGAGTTCAGCGCCTATCCTTCAATATCCAGATTTCACGAGGCCTTTTATCATACAAACTGACGCCTCATTGACTGCAATTGGGGGTGTGCTATCTCAGATTGGGGAGGATGAGGAGGAGCATCCGGTCACTTATTGCAGCAGAACGCTGAATAAGCATGAGCGCAATTATACAGTGACTGAACGAGAGTGTTTAGCCGTAATCTATGCATGTAAACAATTTTGAGTTTACATTCATGGTACCAAGTTTCAAGTAGTAACGGATCACAGCTCATTAAGATGGCTCCACAACATCAAGGAATCTAAAGGATGCTTAGCCCGCTGGGCTTTAAAATTACAAGCTTATGATTATGAAATAATCCATAGAGCTGGGGCGGCCCATCAAAATGCAAATAAATTAGTGAGACTTCCCATTGTAGCTGTCCTGAGCAGTTTAGCTGATGAACTCCATGAAAAGATGATTAATCGGAAATATGAGGTCAAGCCAACTGAAGTGAAAAAAGCAATAGAAAAAGCATTAACTGACACTGAATATCAGAATGGAGTTTTATACAAGCTCAGGCCCAATGGGCAGCATCAAATTTTCCCCAGAACCTTCTGACCAAATGGAAATTATTAAACAAGTGCACAAGGCCATGGGGCACAGAGGATTAACTAAGATGCTAGAATTAATTTGGTTGAATTACTACTGGGATTCAATGCGATTCAATATCTAAGATGTACTTGACAAATGTCATTCTTGTCAAATTACAAAACCTTTGAAGTTGGATGTGAAGTATCGTTTAATCAAACCCAACTGAGCTTGGCATACCATATCAATAGATGTAGTTGGCCCTTTGCCTGTGAGCAGCCTAGGCAACAAATACATAATTGCTGCTATCAACTATCTTACAAAATGGGTGGAAGCAAAAGCAATCTGAGACGTCAGGGCCTTAACTACTTCCAAGTTCATTATGGATAATGTAATTTACAAGCACGTATGCCCACAGAAGATCTTGATGGATAATGGCACAAATTTTACTACTCAAATGATACAACGGCTAAATGAGTTAATGTCAATCAAAAGAGTGCTATTAACACCATACCATCTTGAAACTAATGGTATGGTAGATTGAGTGAATGGCACTCTAGTCAGCATTTTATGCAAAAACGCAGCCTTAGCGCCTTCACAATGGGCTACCTCTATTAATGCTACCATGTTTGCGTACAATAATGGACATTACAGCAGTACCAGCCACTCTCCATTTTGACTTCTGTATGGTAGACAGCTATCTTTGCCTCCATAATAATATTTGTTCCTCTGTTCAACTGAAGCAATTAGTCAGAATAATCATATTGAGCATCTGGCAAAGACATTAATTAAGTTCCAATTGGAAGCTTATCAAAATGAAAATTAGTCAAAAAAATATCCAGAAGAGCTATGATGACGCCAAATGGGCTATGGTGACTAAATTTAAAGAAGGGGACTTAGTATATTGTAATACTCATAGCGCAGGCCGCGCGCACAAGCTTACCTTGCTTTGGAAAGGTCCGTTTATTGTATTGGAAAAATCTTCTGAAGATGTATATACTATAAAAGATCAGGGCAGCTGGGTTGTGAATCAAGTACACACTAAATCCCTTCATCTGTATAAAAAAGAATAATAAAAAAAAGTGAAAAATTGAAATTAAAATAAGAAAAATGTATAAGAAATAATGTATAATAAAATTAATAATAACAAAACAGTAAGAATATAGAAAAGTTGAAAAATAAGCAAAATATAAACATTTATTTGACAATGAAGCCTCGTTATTGAAAAAAAAAGGAAACTCATCTTTGGGAGGGGGAGAAGAGTGAAATTGAAGCCAAGGGGGCTAGTTCAAGATCACAAAGATTGCTAGAGCCTCAGCAGGCATAGAAATGAGGGCAAAGTGCATGAACTAAATGTAGCATTCAGCTATTAATGGAGCATCCTATTCTGAAGATTGAGAAAAATTGGATGTTGTGACCAAGAAAAATGAATACCTCGACTTTTATCCAGTCAAGGAGGGGGAAATGTTGAATGGTTGACTGGATATATATAGTTGGTAATTATAAAAAAATACTAAGTATATCTGAAATTGAGATTTGTGGCCTAGCGATTCCACTAAATAAAATTTGACTATGATAACATGGGCATGGGGGCTTTGTTGGTTTAGTCAGATTTATAATAATAGTTGACTAAATACTTTGGGATACGTGGGCTTTGTTGGTCTATGATGAAATTAGTTTTTAATATCAATCAAGTTTTTGATCAAATTAATTATTAATTAGTGGTATGAATCTCCTTGGTATGTGCTGCCAATTGCTTGAGACGAATTTGGTTCAGCTATATACAGATGCGTTAGAAATGCTGTCTTAAATATATTTCCAAGTTTGAGACCAACTCTGAGATGATTGGGATGTTTTGAGTAGAATGGATTGTAGACCCTCAAATGAACTCGTTACTTTCTCTGGCCAAGTGCCATTGACATTCAAGTGTCATGGGTAAGATGTGGTGAACATCAAACCCTATAAATTATCCCAAGTTATTTAAAAAAGTAACAAATATTCCTAAAGTTCTATAATTTAATTTATAAGCTTTCATATAAATACTTTACGTTGTGTTATGTTGAGGATTTACTTAGGATCAGGAAGATCAGGGCAGCGTGCCATTTTCTAAGTAATGACAGGATAATACAACTTCCAGTAGAATTACTAAGGAGTTAAATCTTAATTATAGCCACCATCTGGTCTGTTGTCTTCATACAATAGACATTTGAAACTCCGTCTTACCTTATAAGAAGAACCATTCACCCTCAATAATCCAAAAATTTAACATGGGTGATAGGCAGTCAAATGGCAGGGCGAATCTGAAGAGTCTTAAACAACTCTTCCCAAAAGACGGAGGTAAACTGGGGTCCCTGATCACTGATAATTTCTTGGGGAACCCCATGGAGTGCAAACACATGAGTTACAAAGAGCCTAGCCATCTCAGCAGTGGTTAATGTAGTTCTGCAAGGAATAAAATGGGCAAACTTTGTAAAGCGGTCCACCACTACCATGATGGCATCTGAAACTGGTAATTTCACAATGAAATCCACCATAGGGAGGTCTAAAGCCCTTTCAAATTTTGTACTGGTACCAACAAGACTGCTAACATTTGACGATTGGGTTTCATTTGATTGCAGATCAGGAACTCTTTACAATACCGTCCTACCTGAGCAGCCAAACCCTTCCAATTGTAGGTGCACTGTATTAATTCCAAGGTCTTTGCTTTCCAAGGATGATCAACGGTGATTCAATCATTTTGGGCCTGGTGGACCTCCAGGCGCAGTGGGCCAGCAGGAACCCATAGGCGCCCCTGAAGCCACACCATCTCATCCTTCACGCAATATCCCCTGGATAAATCTTCTTAATTCAAAGCGCTCTTCACAAGTACCATAGCATATTCGACTGATAACAGCTGAGAAAGGACTACTTTTCTGAACATACTATATTCCTCTGCATTTTCCAGAGGTGCAAGCGCTGGCCCGTTGGCCGGGGTAGAGGGAAGTGGAGACACAATTTTATTTGGAGGAATCATCACCTGTGTGTTATGACTTATCACTCCTTTGGATCAGGAGCTAAAGCAAGGGTTGCGGCTTAAATCATCTTCCAAACCATTATCCTTGCCCTTGTTGAAATTGTAAGAAAAGACAAATTGGGTAAGTGTCTCATGCCAACGGGTCTGCCATGGGGTTAGGAATGAGGGGCGCAGTAGTACAGCAAGGCACGGTGATCTGTATGCACACAGAAAGGTTGGGTGGAGCCATGCAAGTGGTGACGCCAATAAGTCAGCGCCTCCACCACTGCTAGTAACTCCTTGTTGTAAACGGCGTAATTCAACTCAGGAAAAGACATTATCCTAAAAAAAATATCCTACCAGATGCTCTATCTCATCTTCACCTACTTGTAACAAGGCAGCCAATATGGCGAAGTTTGAGGCATCAGTAGACACAATAAACTCTTTGGAAGGGTCAACATGGCGAAAGATGGACGTGGACAACAAGATGCACTTCACTGCTTGGAAAGCATCCTTCTAAACGGGGGACCACTGAAGCACTTTCGCACCACTAGCCCTATACAAGGGCGCTGCACCTCAGAAAGGTTTGGCGTGAACTTCTTGAGGAACGTACAAGTCCCTAAAAACCTCCTCAATTCTTTTACTGAAGTGGGAGTAAGCCACTCACGAATCGCCTTCTCCTTGTTTGGAGTTATCATGTGTCCTTGGTCAAACACGACGTTGCCCAGGAAAGTGACCTAGGACTTTAAAAACTCACATTTACTGATCTTTAGAGTGAGGCGGGCTGCTCTTAACCTCTCCACCACTTGCTAAAGGTGTACTTAAAGGACTCATGTTCAGGGGAAAATACCAGAATGTCATCCATGTAGGCAACCGCGCATACACCTAACAAGTCCCCCAACGCTGCATCAATGCGGCGTTGAAAGATAGCAGGGGCATTCTTAAGCCCAAAGGGCATGACCCAAAAGTGGAATATCCCTTTTCTGGTATGTAATGCGGTTAACCACTCTTGTCCCTTTTTTAATCCATATCTATTTGAACGCATTGAGGCAATCCATCTTGGAGAAGACCTTCGCCT
The DNA here is from genome assembly GCA_022478985.1 of Massospora cicadina. NCBI lineage: Eukaryota > Fungi > Entomophthoromycota > Entomophthoromycetes > Entomophthorales > Entomophthoraceae > Massospora > Massospora cicadina. The sequence goes on from JAKSZP010011913.1 coordinate 162,849, forward strand.
TCTCCACATAGCGTGTAATCTGTGAATCAAAAAGAAAGGGATAGAGGTCTGGTAAAGTAAGGTTGTTGAGGTTCCCATAGTCTACGCACAGGTGTAGAGTACCATCAGCCTTCTCAACAAAGAGAAGTGGGGAGCGAACAGGAGAGGTCCGCTGAAAAATCGCGCCTTTGACTGGATGCTCCTTCACCCACACATTGAACGCCTCTTCCTCCCGGACAGTCAATGGGTAAATGGGAGAAGATTACACACCAGATCCACAGTGAGTTTGATTTCACAGTCATAATCAGAATGATCAGGTAATACATCAGCGGATTTTGCATCAAAGGAAGATTCCAAACCCTCCAAACAAGAGGGTAGGGGAACCTCCACGGTGGGCTTCAGCATAGAGGCAAGGCTAAGGGTGTGAAGGTGGGGCCAGTGGGGCAAGTCTCCCTGAGTGTCAGCCTCAGACAAAGGAACAACTAGTGTGGGACCATTCTTTACTGTTAGTGATAGGGTATTCTCTTTCAAGTTAGTTCTAATGTCAAACTTTAGCCACCACTCCACACCCAAAATGATAGGGTACAAAAGGTTTTTGATAGCTTGGAAGTGATTGGACAAGTGGTATTTGCCAACCTGATAGTCCACTGTCCCAACGACCTTCAGATTGGGAATACCTTAGGACGCCCCTCCCCTAACCATACCACCTGGTAAGTAACTCAGCCCAAGGTAGTCGACTAGGTTCAGGTCCATAAAGTTTTCTGTGGCACCAGTATCCACCAGAATAGTGGTGCTGAATTTCCCTAAATGGGAGGACAGGATAGCAGTCAGTAGATAATACCCCAAATGGTCTTTATTTAAAGCAGAAAACGCCAACCCTTCACCATAAAATTCTTCCTCTGGCTCTAGCACGCCATCAGGGTATGTTTTGGAATCATAGAAGGGGGAGGGATAGTTGGCCACTCTTACTACTGAGGCCACATACCCCACCATGCCTTCTTCAGGAGCATATACTTTATCATATCTAAAAAGTTCTTTCTCCACTTCCTGAGTGCCACAGATTATGGTAAGGGTCACACGAGGGTTCTCAGGGGTTATTTGATATACTGGAATAGGGTTCTCATCCAGGCCATAAAAGCTAGGAAACAGCTCAGATGTTTTGATAAGATTATTTTCATAAAACGCGTTTTTATATGTGAATGACTCTATTCCACTAACTGCAATGGAATATCCTACATTATCCCAGACCAACACCCCCAGGCCCATCTGCACCAATTGAGCTGGCATCATCTGAACGCGCTGTCAAAGGAAACCCATTTATATTAAATTGAAATTGATAATTTTGGCGGAAAATGGAGAATCACGACTTTTGGACCCAGAATCATCTGTATCCACCAGGTATGAGCATGAAGGGTGAATACTTTCCAGTTGGAGGAAATTATAATAGCGCCTAGTTGCTCTGAACTTTGGGAAAAGAGGAAACAGCAGTGCAGCTAATGACAGCTGAAGCCCACAGCTGGCACCCACTATTTACACCTCGGAAAAGTTCCACACGGAAAAAGTTTGTGCATATAGAAATGAGTGGTTGGTCAATTAATGTAAGGAGAGTGTCTGTAACTCTCCTGTTTCCAGAGTGGTGGTGCACGGTGCACAGAGCAAACGCAAGAAAACTAGCCATTAGTACTAAAGCTACTAGAGCCCAGTATTGGGTGCTGGAGCAGTAGTACTAAATCAAAGAAGTGCGATAAATAACCAGCCAGAAATTATGCGGTGCACAAGGAGAGAAGAGTAAACGCCCCAGGCTGGAGGGTACCTGGGAGAACCAACGGTACACTAGGTGATAATCTGATTGTATTCAAAATGGAATGGTTAGTGTGGTGTGAGACCTCCTCAAAGGGGTCACCGCACAGTGTCATCCAAAAGAACATTTAATAAAATTGTAAAATGGGAGGGGAGGATACCCCAGTGGCAGAATAGGGGATCTCTACCACTGCCTCTCCAAGTTTGATTCTGGTACAGGAACTTTAATAGGAGACGACTATAACTGTGTTGGCATTACGCGCCAATGCCCTGAACTGAGATAGCAAATAGCAAAGGTGATCATAGAGTTCCTGGCCTATCATACGCCGTGCATGGAGGTTTTCCAGATTCTATCCTCCTTTCCCATTCATTCAATTTCCCCTCAATTGATGCAGTATTGTCCCCAGGTTGGCCCACCTCAAAAAAATTTAGATCTTAAATTTAAAATAATAAAACGGGGAAAATTTATTGGGAAAAATGACCAGCGTGGAGTTTTGGTCACAAAAAACATATTTAAACTGAGTCAGGGTAATTATGGGTCTGTGGAAGTGGGGCTCAAGACTTGACGCTCCAATAGGCAAATGCTACCATCCAACTTGGTTTCATACACTGAAACTGCCTTCACTTGAGTGATTTATTGAAGCTGTATTTTACCTGAACTCATAATTTCGTAACTTGAACAGGTTTCATAACCCCATTCGCCAATTAACTGAATTGAACCATCTTTGTTTGTTATGTAGATCATCCGTTTTAACGCCTGAGCTAACACAAGGTGCTGGGCATTTTGCACCTCATTAGTACCAACCTGGGCATATTTGGCTTATATCCAGCGTTGGTCTAATGTGTGCTTAAGGTCAGGGAGAGCCTGAAGTTTCACCTTCTGGGCCTCCTGTCGCCCTTCCTTATCCTTGGGGTTGGTCCCACTATCAAGTTGTTCAACCATGACAAAAACTGAGATTCAAACAACTGTGGGTCATGGAGTGCAGTTCAATGTATAATGCTTTTGGGAAACGTTTGTGCACATCTAAACAGAACTTTTCCCAAAGCAGCATTTAATTAATATTCAGGAAAACTCAAACCCCATGCTCACTAATGACAGGGGCTGGGAATGCGGAGTATTGAAGAACTAGTTACGCTTTTCTTGCCAGGCTAGAATCTCTAGGGAAAAACTAACCGCCAGTTTTTTATTTATATCCAGGCTGCTGGTGTCACCGGGCGTTTAAAAAATTTTGGATGGTGCAGAGCCCAATCCTGTGCCCTTTACTTTACTAGCCCAATTTCTACCTGACATTGGGTGCACTAATCTCCTTAAAGAGATTACCAAACTTACCTAGACTTGCATTGAATTTGTTTTAATTAGTGATATCAACGAGAGAGAAAGGTATCTTTAAGCTCATTAAAGATAAGAATATGATAGCTGAGGATATTAGAAATATTCAAATTTGCTAATCTCAAAAATGGTTTTCTATCATGTTCCTAGAAATTGAAAAAGTAATAGTATAGCTGATAAATTGGACTGGTAATCTAAGCAATACTGTTCTTAAGCAAGGGCACGCCAAGTTGGCACCATAGTACAAAAGTGAATAAATGGTCTAAGGTATCGTGGAATGTCTATCAGTGTAACTCAGCTTTAAACCTTGATTGTAAGATTAATTTGAACAAGGTTTAGACAAACACTTTGTGAGCACTCTACCTGATGCCAAGTAAAGTGCTCAAAGATGTAGGTTAAACGTATAACTTCCAGGAAATAGCTGAGATAGAGAAGCTACTCACCTGTAGACTTATAAGAAGTCTACAAGCACCCAAATATATTCATTTTAGATATGTTTTATGATTATCTAATGTGTAACGATGCTCTGAATTTACCCTAGATTATATATCATCTAATAAAATAAATTTTGTCCATTAAATCAAGTTTACTTATTGTATAAAAAAGAGATAAGATTTTCAGTATTATTTTTATATAGCCTGTTAATAAAGAAAAATTAATGATGATGCATTACAAGCTTTAGTTTTGTAAGGGAGAGGTTTTCTAGTGCTAACATTAAAGTTGAGTCAACATATCTCTGAGTTTATCTGAGTTTAGTAATTAAAATATTAAGTTGTGTACTTTAACTTTGTTGAAGTGGAGATCAAGTAGAGTTTTTATATATACCAGCAATCTCATAAGTTTAATAAGAGTTCTTACGTATTTTCCAAAATTATATCACTTAACCCCTATCCAGTGTTTTGGTCTTAAAGACTGAGAGAATCAAGCATGATACTAAAGCTCTAAGTCATAGATATTTATATAAAATAGACTTTATCCAAGATTATGAAATTATATATTGTAGATGGAGTTGATGGTAAAAATGATTATTTCCTTTGTTGTACTATGATTAAATCTAAATAATATATAGATATAAGGATCATAGTTAATTGTTATGAGGCAAGCTGACCAGGGTAAAGACATTTCAAAAAGCTTGAAAGTGGGCAAAACTAAATTAAAAAATAAAAATGAACCAAATTTCCCAAAGTGAGCGGAATGCAACGAAGCTAAAACAAAAAACCAGGTGAGGAATGGTGAACCAATATCTGACCATGGTAGAGGAGAGATTGAGTGGCTCATTTCCACCATCCCTGATATCATATCTAAGGGTTTAAAAGAAGGCATAAATCTAATTCGTAGGTGCATCAAAAAAATGTAGCTTGATGTTTCTTAAAAAATAGACTGAAAAGTCAAGCCACTAAGAGGGATGTCATTATCTTTGCCTTGTCATGTTAAGCTTGGAGACGAGCCTCAGGGAGGAGGACATAGATGGCAGAACATTGTGGTTTATTCTCAATTTGGGGCCAAAATTGGTCATGGCAGTGACATTTTTAAAGAACTGTTAGCATTATTGTACACAAATGTGATTATGTGATTAAAGGTGGCAGTAAAAGCTGAAGGGGAGGTAGGAGGCCAATTCATTGTCCAGTAGTGCAACAGACTTGAGGAAAGCAAAATGTAGTAGATGAAATTCAGGGAAGAAGATTGTCTTATTACCAAGCTGATATTTGTCTTGGAGTGAAGCAGCGGTAGGCTGTGAGGAACAATGGCAAAGGTGTTGTCATATATTGAAATGAACTCATGCAATTGAATGCTTTGGCTTTTCCTATCAAGTTTTTTTAGTTAAAGGCTAAAAACTAGCTTCTGCCTCATCCTAGAGTCCACCTTTACCTTCAAGTCCCCAACCCTTCCAGAAAAGTCATGCGCATGCCCTTGACTCTATTGAGTCATTCCCTAAAAATAAGTACCACTGTACTCATTATAACCATTGTACTCGCTATTGATTGATATTCAATTAGATGCCCTTGTTATGAGGCTGATGAGTCAATTATGAATAGTATTTTGTTTATCAATAAAATATTCCTTTTATACATATATAAGCTGTAGATTCAGATTCACTCCTCTAGAATTAGATCGTCCTATTCTATGGGCTATAAGCAGCAGACCTCATTGAGCAGATGGAGGTCTTAAAATAAATAGGATCAAGCGAGTTCCAATATGGAACTCTTACCTGTGCTGCAGTGTATTTTTTCACATACTACATCGTGGTGCTCACTACAGGAGGCACAAGTTAACTTATCAATTCCAATGTCATCATGAGTTACCGCAGGAGAAGAATATAATCAAAACAATCAAGCCATTGTGTTCCACATCAATCCATTCAACATTTCTCAGCTGGTCTGAGCCAAGATAGGATGGAGCTACTCCCTAAATTTATATTTATTTGAGGTAAGACGACCAGGGGACGGACATTACCAAAACTAAAGACTAAAAATAAAAAATAACGTAACTAATTGATTCAAACAAAACACCAAAATGAGCAGATTGAATGAAACACTTTGAACGAAAACAACCAATCAGGTGGGGTAGCAGAAACTGCTTATCTCTCCATGTCGGAAGGGAGGGGGATTGGGGGGCTCATCTTTGGCAGCAGCTTCCTCATCCCAGAGTAGGGTACATGTCAAGTTGGATAGCAAGGGCGTTGGAGCATCGCGGCATGTGGTTTAATATTACTAAATGATTGGTATTTCATGGAAATTGCCAGCTAGAAAAATGGCACTGATATATTTGGCTAAAGCTTTTCAGCTTTAATGCAGGTGTCTGGGAGTTTAACAAACGTGGCAATATTGGTTCAGGTAATCTTAACTTTATGATTCCGTGCTACAGTTACCACATTCTGGATAACGTCATTGACATTTTTGTGTAACTGATTCAATATGATTTTACTTTTTTGGGTGAGGGTTGAGAGGATAACAAGAGGGGGAATACCTCCTGTGAGCATCACAACTAATTTGGTGACAGCTTTGCGAAGGGGATGACAATCTGGAATTGCAGCTGCTTTGACTGCAAGCTGGTGATCACTGCAAAATGATTTGGCATTTTGCTGTGGGGCATACAGATGGGGGTTATTTGGCGTCCCATCCTGCATTAACAAATTTGCTCAATTTGCAGAGATAATTCTTTAATGAGATTACCTGATTCGTCAATTTCAGCCTATAACTCCCATGGGTTCTGGTTGAATTGAATTGTGGAATCAGCATATGGTTGAGGTTGATTGATTCATTGGAGGAAGCATGGGATCAAACTGGGGTCCAAGTCAGTGCTTGATTGGAGGAATCATGTGTGGCACTGGGGCGAGGAGGAGGCTGATTGGTGGCTGCAGGTGCAGCTGCGGCATCAGGCTTTGGGGGAGGTGGAGGTAGGATCATATACCATGCCAGATCTGGTGCGGGGTGGGTGGTATATTGGAGGTCAGTGGATGAATATCCGATCCATTGGAAGTAGTTAAGGAGGGTCACTTGTGTTTTGAGTGGTTCAACTTAAAACAGGATGGACAGATCGTCTGCCTGCCCTTGATGCGGGCCCAAAACGGATGGTCAGGGGCAGAAGGAATGATGGCTTAAGGGGTAATTGACATGGCAATTTTACTAAATTCAGGGCTGATTGTGGCATACGCCCAAGGCCCAGCGAGGCGTATGGCCCCATTTGGGACCACAAATTGTAAGATGGGGTTGGAGCCATAGGATTCCAAACTTTCCATCAGCCTCTGGTAGAGCACCACAGGGGGAGGTGGGCGGATAAACCAGAAAACTGGACCACCAAAGTGGTGTCCACTGGGAGTCAGGTCCAAATTGTGGGAAGAGGGGTACCATGGAATACCAGGGGCACATTGCCTCACTGGCGTCGTCAGCTTCACAGATGAATCTGAGATTGAAATATTCCTTTATAGGGGTGGAAATTTATAAATCTGGCGGGGGTCATCACCGCCTGAGCCATTTCTATAATGGCTTGGTTGTGGTAAGGGAAAAGTTCCCATAGTCAACCCTTAGGCTGAAATGCATGTTGCTCCTGGGGAGCACCAGGGGGCAGCGAGGTACTGCTTGGGTATGAGCAAGGTGGGCGTCGAGATTGTTGGGAGGAAAATTCATCTCAGGGGTTTGGTATGACTGTGCGAGCCAGTCTGAGCGCGTTTTCCTGCTGGATGGAAAATGGCAGGGGAGTTTCGCCGCTGCTCCACACTGGAGCAGCTGGTAGAGAATTCAAGGTCATCAAAGCAAAACTATGGCAGGCAATTGAAATTTATTTTCTTGTTTTCCATATAATTTGCTCCAAAAGTTACGCCAAGCAGAAAGATAGTTTTACTCCTATCAATTTAAAGGATTTGATTCTTACATCTATACCCTGGAGCAGATTTATCATATTTTTCAAATGTTGTTCCTAGGATTCCAATTACTTAGCCAGGAAATGGTCAACCTCCTGTCCTCCCTATTCTACAAACAACTCAACCAAATACCTGTTATGGCAAGAATATGAGCAATTCCGCGGAATAAACTATTATCAAGTATTATCCTTTTATATGTAGAATAACACATCTAGGCCAATACATTATAGGGTACTTGCAACCCCCGGTACGCAATTACCAGATGACTATAGTCCATCATCATGCTTTAACTATGGTGGCTTTTCAACAAAACCAGCAAAATGTGGATGATGTGCGCTCACTTTACAACATCTGAGAAATAGCTCTCAATGAGTATGATAAGCCTTTAACAAAATTATGTGCTCAGCTTCCAAATTCACAGCGACTGGATGTGCTTATTGGGCAACTGAACCAAAAAATGATTGAAGTTAAGTGCAAATCAATGATTAAGAGAGGTCTTACTTCTGCATGGGTACAAAAAATGAATCAATGGAATCAGAGGCTAAGAATACAATAAATGAGAATGAAAAGAAGTTCAGCAAGCAAATTGTTGGAGGAACTTATCCAGACATGCAACAGGAGATGCAAGTTGAAAAAAAACATATTGATAGTACTTCTGAAGCGACCAAAGCCTTCCAGGAGTAAATGATACAACTTTGGAGCCAACAGACCACCATGCGTCAATACATCAAAGCCAAAAGGACAACAGTGTTAAATTGCACATTGATTTAGGGGATGTCCTACAGGAGAATAATGACCTCTAACAAACCACGTGTGAGCTACATGATGTCAACAAATGTTAAAAACTGAGAATGTGAACTTTAATTACTCATTAATGGACTAGAGCAGAGATTCTTACTTTTAAATCAGTTTAAAGAACTGACCGAATAGGATTAGGAAAAACATTTGAATTAAAATGGCGTATAGAGAACAATCTGAATGATGGACATTTTTGGTGCGACACCTGAGTCTAAATCCAAAAACAACCCAGAATAATCAAGGAAGAATATTTGAAGTAAAGTTTGTCCTGGCTAAATCACTTAACCCTAACGCCCTATTCCAGCTGCACTGTTGGACATGCCTCATTCTTCAGGGGCCTCCAACTCAAAACTAAAGTCGCGCTGGTGAACATGGCAACCTATGACCCAAGTTGGATCTTCTTAAGCAGCTTATGGTACTACCATCTCTTGCATGCCCTTTCAGGTTTTCAACAATTCAACCCTAGCAATTTACCTAAATATGATTGGCATGGAAATTTACTATCTTTTATTAAGATGTTCAAGATGACAATCTCTTCACGGCTACCACTATCATAAACTGCTCGGATTATCAAAACTGAGACTTAATTATGCCTTACCTGCCTGAAAAGATTAGGCATATCAGGATGGTGAAAGCAACATGGTAAGAGACTTTGGTAGACCTGAATTAATGGCCACTCACAGAGCCAGGTTTTTGAAATCATATTTAAGAAGAATGAGACAACTCTGACTTTGCTTATTGATTTAAACAAGAGAACAGGTGTTAATAGGGGCAAAAGTGATGGTCAATTTTGATATCAAGATTGCTTTCTAGAATGCTACTAAGGATCACCATGAGTTGCATTAGTCACTATTACGGGCTATTCAAGGAGTTGGAATTTCCTTATATGATTAAATTAATTTAAAACCGATATGAAGTTACTTTGGGCCACCAAATTTCACATCTTAAGAACCTGATCTAATCAACGCTCTGGTAACACTAAAAACATAACAGGATTAGTTACCCAAGACATGAGATCCTAGGACCTTGACGTGGAGCTACCAATGTATTTTGTTAAATTTTGTAACTTTAAATGCCACTAAGCAGCAACCTGTCCAAAAAAGTGGCCTTGAGTAAACTATATGGCCTCTTCCATTGATAACAAGTATTAAGGAAAAGACAGTTGGCAATAACGAAAAAATACTCTGTTTTCAGGCAAGTGATTGTACCAATACAGAGGCATAATGAAGAAGCTATCCATAGATCACTCCCACATTAAATTTACGGCTATCCAATTCAAGTTTTAGCCACAACTTGAATTTAGTATAATGCTCTGAAGAACGAAGGCTAAGAATTATCTCTAACCCCTATACCACGCAACTCATGGATCAATCTTGGTTTAGGAAAGTTTTGAACATTGATTGTTGTGATTGATAATTGCACATGGATTTACTAAGGTTGGGACTTAGTAAATCCACTACTACAACAGTTTTAATCTCAATTTTCTGATTCAACTTAATTTGTGAGTCAATGCATTTTGAGATGATTGTAATAAATTTTTATATTTTGAAGCGTATTTTATAGTTTATGTTCCCTCCAGCCACCAGCAAATGAATTTCAGCATGCCATATTTTTCAAGACTTGTACACACCTTATTTATAATCAAGAGTGTAGCTCTTGTAGGGCTACTATATAAAAAGTGAGGATGTGTTTCCCTTCCCACACTTGTAAATTCTACATATTTTGATCGTTTCTTCCAAATAAAGCTCATTTGCTTACAGACAAGCCGTTATGATTTTAACTATTTAAATTTACTATAAGTTGGGGAAATTGGTCGCTATAAAGCAGGGTTAGGAGAGGGGATCAAGCATTTAGTATGCTATGAGAGTGGTTGCACAAAAGAACATAGTTGTGACAGGGTTTTCAGCGAAATGGTGAAGCATTGTGTAGCTGATGGGTGACAGAGGCTGGCGTCATAGGGAAGTTCTTCTACACCTCAGCCTTTTGAGAGGCTTATTTTGTGTATTTAGTATCACTCTGCAAGTGATGTCTGGGACTCCCAAAAATGGCGGAATTTGTACTTTCCACTGGATGTTCAAATGGGGATTTTCATACTGACACAATCCTGACAGTTAGAGGATTGATGCGATTCTCATCTGTCATAGGCTTGCATATTTTGAGGCTGAAAATAAGGCCTTGGGAGCCCATTTGTTACATTATTTTTTAGTCTTACTTGCATGGAGGGTTGTGCACCAGGCAGCCATAAGACATCATAGCAGCAATGTCCCAAGCATTGCTTTGAGCCCTCAAATCCTCCTTGCTGGAAAGTCAGCGCAACAGAAAGGAGGATGGGTAGTTTGGAGGTGTGCAGTTGGACTGCAGGCGGTTGAGTCCTCTTGTGCCCACCAGTGGACCTTCAGGGGGGATGTCAACGCTTTTCAGGAACCCTAGATATCGAGCCATTTTTCATCAAGCTTCCCCTGTCACAAAGTCCTCAATTGTAAAATTGCTTGGTTTTTATTATATACCCAGAATACTTGGTTTGCAAGCACTGATACAGTTTTTAAGCGGGCAATGCAACGTTTGTTGATTGTACATGGGTTTCCTAAGGGTGGGACTTAGGAAATCAGCTATGAAAACAGTTACAATCTAAAATTTTCTTATGCAACTTATTTGGAGATCAATAATTTTGGGACTCAAATTAATATTTATATTTTGTGGCAGATTTTTAAGAATTTAGGTCCCTAAATCCACCAGCAGATAAATTTAGGAAGCCAGTTTCATGGAAGCGGCAAGTAAGTTAAGACCAGCCTGCCAGTTTGAGTGCTGAAGCACCCAAATGACAAGTCTAACTGCCAGAGGCACTGCTGCTTGAGCAACTAATTTTAGAACGGGAACGAATTTCGCCAATAGGTGCTCAAGGGCCATAGATGTGTATATAAGCCTAGTGACAAACCAGGCAAACATGGCCCCAGGGCCCATGGTTTTTTGAAATGAACAGGTCAGAATGGGTGGTTTGAATTTAATAATAAGGTTGAGTTTGAGATTTGGGATTTGTTGGAAAAGTAAAAGGAAAAAATCAACTAAAAATTTCTTCAGTGTGTTATGACTGATTAACTAGCGGTCAATTTGGGAGAAACTTATCAAAGCATGGGATAGGCCCTTGATATTTGACAAAAAGACGAACTTCAAGGAGGGGGGAAATAAGATTAAACCTAATGGGAATTGACATTAAAAGAGTCAGCGGTGGGCTGAGTTGCTGCAAATTCAGTCTTGGATGCCCAAATTTCAGCTTTTACACTTTTTTAGGGTTAACACGATGGCATCTTACCTGATGGGCAATGTGAACCTCCTAGGGCCACCTCACATAGGGGTGGTCCCAGGAGGTCAGGAACGGGTTTGGGATGCCCAACCTGCTCACACCTGGTCGCTTGGGCATCCGTTTGTCTAAGCAGAATTTTTCAAGTGATGATCCTGATGTGAGAAGGGAGGGTTTTGAGTTAATGACAACTTTCAACAATGCCCCAATGCCAATGGTAAACTTCGCCACAAATTTGACATTGAGCATTCTTTATTTAATAGATAAAGGCCCGCTGGGCATTGTTTTCAAAGGTTTGAAGGTAGTTTCTGAATAGACCGCATTATTCATCAATGGCTTGAACTCACTGTTGAGTGTGACTGAAGATTCGACCCCAATACTCCATTACCTGAATGTTTGTGCCCGTTGGGCCTCGTTGCCTTTGGAGTAGGTTTTCCAGATATTTCCTCACAAATTTCTCAAAATTCTATACTAATTTGGCAGAAGAAATTGTGGGAACTGGTGGTGGAATCTTCATGATGGATGGCTGTCACTCAACGCTTGTCTACTACATGGGCATGATCACCCTGTGTGAAAAGGGAATAGCTTCCCTCATAGGACCCTTCTTTGTGGGGAATGGGAATACTGCCCGATCTAGACAGAGGGGATGCTCCCCCAGACTTAAAGCCAGGATTTGTCAAGCTTTGGACATGTCTAATTTATTGTTAAATTGCATAGCTCTTGTAGACCTACATTTATCAAGCAAGGATGCGTTCCCTTCCCTCACTTGTTAATTCTACATATTATGGTCTCTTATTCTAAAATATAGCCCATTTGCTTACACACAGCGCTGTTATGAAGTACATATATAAAAATTATTGTATATGGGGACCTTGGTCACAATAAACCAGGGTTAGGAGAGAGAATCCAGCATCCCAGTATGCCACAAGAGCAGTTGAACAACAATAATAGAGTCATGATGGGGTTTGCAGCGAAATGATGTAGTCTTATAAAGCCAATGGGTGACAGAGGCTGTTGGCGTAGGGAAGTTAGGCTGCACCTCATCCTGTTGAGAAGTATTTTTGTGTATTCATTATCTCCCTGTAAGAAATAAATGGGAACCCAGAAAAGGCGTAATTTGGACTTTACACTGGATGATTAAATGGGGATTTTCATGCTGAAACAATCCTGACAATTAGAGGATTGAGACAACACTCTTCTGTTGTATGATTACATATGTCAAGGTGTAAAATAGCGCTTTGGTAGCCCGTTTGTTATACTGATGAGTTGGCTTTTTGAAAAAGTCAATGTGGCTTTGCCCCAAGAGACATTGCAAACACATTCTCAGATGCTGGCGAAAAAAATTAAACCTTGTTTGACCAAAGTGGATTTTTTACAAAACTTTCATTAAACTCAAATTCAAGCTACTTCTATGATTGCACTTATGCTAAAATTTGTAAATGAGATTCAAGGCTGTTCAATAGTTTATAGTTGTGCTCTAGTAAAAATAATTTCGCATATTTGGAAAAGAGGCTGAAGATGCACTGGACATGGACCATCTACAACAATATGGAACCGCCAGTCCTGTGAGCACTGTTAGTGAAGGAGCTTATAGTGCTTTACCAATGAAAATTGGCTACCAACAAATCAGATCTCCAGCTATAGTATTGCCTAGTTACAATTATCAATTTTTAAGCTGGTACCAGTCTCCCTAAGTTCTATGGAGCTATCCTTAACTGTTAAGACAATGCTTTCAAGATCCTTAGCCAATTACTTACTCTACACTACTCACAGGAAGAAAAGGTTCTCTTTAAAACTGCAGCAATTTTTAATAATGTAACTTACACCAATGGGATACTTCCCATCCATGACCAACAAGTAGGCTTTTTAGTTGGGCCTCTCCTACTAATATCTCTGAAAATCAGATATTTACTAAAGGTGGGGGATTCTTGCAAGTTAATCCTTGAGAACAGTGGTTTGTTGGCACTGGGCTGTCCTCAGATCTACCAAGAGTGTTATAAAAGATCTACTCCCCCATGGGAAATGACCTAAAATGAACTCCACGCTTCTCCAGGATTAATCATTTCTGGGCATTGAGTGATCTGCGTCCTTCTTTAAAACTTAACCTCTTGGAAGATTACAATGAAGAAAAATTAGAAAGATTGCCTGCATTCACCTTGTACCTTAAGACAAAATTCAGTGTGTCAAATTTTTTTAGATGTTATTAGAGTTTGGGTTTCTGGATGCAGCATTGATTTTTGTTTGATCATTGCTGAGAACATTTAGAAGGGTTATCAGAAGAACAAAAGGATCAAGCCTTGTAGCTGTAATAAAATATTATCAAATATTTGCCACTAGTGACTATGACACGAGGTGTGCTAAAGGGATTCACTACTATAGATCTGGAATTGCCATGTCTATACTTTCCAGGCTATATCATGAAGAAGAAGAACTAACAATAGAGCTGTGAAAAAAGAGCTTGTTCAGCTGCTGCAGCAAGGTATTATTGTCCCCTGATGCATCCCATGGCTAGCCCATGCTTATTGTCAAGAAGAAGGACAGATATAACCAGTTAGTGATTGATAATTGTCAATTAAATAAAATTACCAAAAATAATTTTTACCCTTGAACTTAAATAGACAATGCTATTGAAAAATTTTGGGGTGCCAACTATTTCACCGCACTAGCCTTTACAAGTGGCTATTGGTAGATCAGCCTGCATAATGTGTAACAGGAGAAATTCGTGATCATTATCTCCCAAGGGCTATACCAGCAGACCCATTTGCCCAGGGTCTCTTCAATGTGCCCGCCACTTTTTAGCGAGCTATGAACTCTATTCTAGATGACCTAAAGCTAAGCTTCATTTTAGTATATCTTAATATAAATGTGTTTTTGCATACTTTCTACTAACATATGTCCCACTTAGAGAAAGTATTTAATCAGATAGCTAAGGCTCTGATAAAATTAAACTTAGACATTTCAACTCTCTAAGAGCCCCTGGAGTATTTAAGCTATAATATTGACTCAAAAGGGATATTAATGTAACTCTAAAAGCTTGATGTCATTAATTTTATGAGAAGTTATAAAATAAATGAGAAGTATAGGTATTTCTGAGGATAATAAAATATTATTGTCACTTCATAAAAGGTTCTCTCAGTAAGAAAAACAAATTGGCTTATTTTTTAAGGTGTGGAGTGACTTTTCAAATGGTCAGCGGAGTGAAAAATGCTTTAACAATATATGTGCTACCTTAAGTCAGGTGCCCATCCTTTTCTACTCAGACTTTAAATGACTATTTATAGAACTTTTCTTTCTCGTTGCATACACTTTTGCAACCTATTCAATTCAAGCCTAAATCTAGTTTGATAATCTCACAGAGGAGATTATTCTGCGCCCATGTCTGGGAGCAGTTGGGCAAGCAAGGCAAGAGGAGCAGGCGGAAGGCCCGCGGCCTCTAACGTTTGAAAACGCCCCAGAGAATACGGCGGGATATAAAAAAATCTCAAAAAACTGGCGGTCACAATTTCCCTGGAGATACTCGCGTGGCAAGCACGATGCAACCAGTACATCAACATGCCACACTCCCAGCCACTTTCATCGGTGGAATTCAGAGTCTGTGTGTATCTGGACATCCAAAAAATGGCCTTATGGGAAAAATTTTGTGAAGATGTACACAAAATTTTCCTGACTGTGGTGTACGTTGCACCTCACTCCATGTCACGTGGTTGGCTGGACCTAGGTTTTAAAAACAAAATAGCAGCAGATGAGGCTGCAGTGGTGCGCATAGTGGTTGACCTCCCCAAAGGGCAACGGGTCATCGAAACCAAATGCACCAGATGGACAAAATCAAACCAAATTTTCCTCACGTTTGACTTTTTGCCTACTATGGTAAAACGTGACATTTTGGAGCAACACCTGAAAGATGGTCTCGCCATATACGGCGAAATACAATCTTTCAAAATGCAATGTTTCACGCTGATGCCACACCTGTGCACTGGCAAAGCCATCGCAGTTCTGACCCCAACTGAGGAGATCGCGAAGGACCTAACCCAGATCCCGCACTCTACCTTTATTGACATCGCAGGGCATACCACCCACCCATTCTGGGTAACCGTGGACAGCGCGCCCCCATTTGCACCCACTGTGACACGTTCAGCCATAAGGCGCACACATGCCCCATCAAGGAGGGCGTCACATTCCAAGAGCACCCCTCGGCGGCCATGGCCAGCGGAGAGGTGCACTACGAACCAACTGCAAGCACCAAGGAGGCTTTCCCGTGGGGAGCACAAGGCTGCTACCTATTAGTAAAGCCCATCTCCCTGCAGGAGCGGAAGAAGGCCAAGCAGGCCCATAGGGCCATGGCCAAGGAAGTTGCCAAGGCCACCACCATCATCCCACACTCACAATGCCAGGAGGACATGGAGACCTTTGCGGTGGAAGTGACTCGGGAATCCATCACCCAATCAGATTGGGAGGCCCATGCCGAGCAGGCCACTCAATCTGAGGATCTGATGGGAGATTCAATCTCACCCAATCGCTGCACCCAAGCTCCAGTTGAAACTGACTTGGGACCTATCCCAACTGAAAATTTTTTTTTGCCCTGCTCGATGGTGCACTGAACTTATCTGCACCGCAAAAAATTCGTCTGACGTCAGGAAAACAAAAAGCGAAGGCCAAAGCCAATGTGACTCTTTCCACAAAAATTAACAAAAACCCCAATAGCGTTGCTGCTAACACCCGCGCTGCTGTGAAAGCCCGTGGGGACCTTGAAGAGGCTGGTGGTCCCAGGGGCCCACCCCCTCGCACCTAAGGTGCGATGGGAGAACCTTCACTCTAGGGATGCTGAATATCGCTGGACTCAAGGCCTCCCCATCCCGGGCTAGGAAACTGAGTTTTTTACAAAACAATTTACACATGGATATCCTGGCCATCCAGGAGTCCCACTGTCCATGAGGTTCCGAGGAAGTTTGGAAAACAATGCTCCTACCATCCCTATCCTTTTGGTTGAAGCACTGTGGGGTGCTAATTCAGAAAAATAATTTTTAAATTCATATCCTCAGAAACATTCCTAAATGGCCAAGTGCTCATTGTCACCTTCTCATGGCCAACGTTGCACACACAATTGTCAACATTTATGCCCCAAATGGTGTACACGAGCGTTAGGAATTTTTCTCATGGGTCAAATCCCTCCTGCTACCCCCCAATTCTTTCCTAGTTGGCGACATGAACTGTTGGCTAACCTCACCAATGGACCAGTGTCCACCCTCACCCCACGCCCCACAGGGTCACGTAGAACTACACGTTTTAAAAGCCACCCTTGGGTTAATGGATGCGCTGCCATGACATGCCCCACTGCTCAAAAACATGATGCATCCCCACGTCCACAATGGCCAATTAAGGTCCATGACCCGCATCGACCTTATTCTAATGCCAGCGAAATTCCAACCCCACATCTCCCACTTCAAAACAACGAAAATGGAATTTTCTGACCACTGACTGGTCTCGATAACATACCACTTACCCATCACAGTTGCAAAGGCCCCACATTGGTGCAAAATCCGCCCCCCAAGCTCACGTCGCCAGGATTTTCCACGTGGGTGGAAGAGGCAACTTTGGCAAAATCTCTTGTTGCACCGTTTTGCGCGGACCCCATTTCTATATGGGCAACTTTCAAAGAAGACACCATCCGCCACTATCGCCATCTCTCCTCCAGACGCTCACGAGCCACATTGGCGGTTATCTCGCGCGCGCTGGCAGAATTGGCCCACTTGGAGTCCAACATTCCAGCCACAGGATACAGCCCTGCATGGGGCCAGAAGTGGGCGGAGGCAGCCACCCACCTCAATGCACTCAAAAGGCAACACAAACATCGGGTTTGTGTCCAATACAGGGCTACACGCATCACTAAAGGTGACAAGTGCACCGCATACTTCTTTAAAAAAATTTGCACCATGCCAGAGTGTGGCCTGCACACAGGTGCGAAGATTGGATAATTCCATTGCAGACACACTGACTGAAGTGGCAATTGAAACGCAAAGATATTACTCCGAGTTATACTGAGCTGAACCAATTCAGCCAGCTGAAATGGTGGAATTTCTTAACTGAGCTCATATCCACACCATTTTCCAATACCCGGAAATAATGAATTTAATTACTCCAAATGAATTATGGACAGCCATTCGCGGTGTGCCAAACTGAAAATGCCCAAGCCCAGATGGCATTCCATATGAGTTCTACAAAAAATATTTCAATTATATATCCCCATTGCTGCTAGCCTCACTCAACCAAAGCCTGTTGGAAACGCGCCTCCTACCAGGAGGACATGAGGCCTTTACTGTCACACTCTTCAAAAAGGGGATAAGCTTGACTTAGCCAACTGGCGCCCCATTTCTCTAACAAACACAGACACCAAAATTTTAACAAAAAGCATGGCTAACCGTTTAGGGACTTTAGCATCTGCCACCATCTCCCCAGAACAATTCAGTTTCATCCCCAGAAGGTCGATTTGGGATAACGTGCACTCTGTGGCTAATGTGTGTCAGTCCACAGCCTCTGGGGCACTTGTATTCTTAGACCAACAAAAGGCCTATGATAGAGTAAACTGGGAATACCTAAGGGCCTGCCTTCATCAATTCCGCCTACCCCCCGCTTCATAAACTGGGTGATGCTGCTCACAGAATCTGCGACAATGGCAGTGCGTGGCCCAGGCTTCCTAACGGAAGTAGTCCGCCCTCAAAGGGGCCTGCGACAAGGGGACCCCCTCAGCCCACTCTTATACAACTTCAGCCTTGACCCACTACTGCGAAATGTGAATGCCCACCTCACTGGGGTCAATGTGCCAGGCTAAACCCCAGTCAAGATGATGGAATTTGCAGATGATTGCATGGTGGGGGTGTCTAATAACAAAGATGCACGCGCGCTTGAAGCCCTCATCCAGGAATATTCCCGGGTAAGCAACGTGGCACTGAACGCCTCCAAAACCAAAATCATCCTCCTTGGTCGGTTTCAGAACTGCTGGGCCCCAGCAAGTAGTTTCCAACCCGGTCCATCTGCTCGCCCACATCCACGCCTTACTAACTCAACACACACCGCTCCACTGGTGCTCCCCTTTGTGCCACGTCCTACCATAGGACCGGTGCGCCATCTGGGCGTGTGGATGGAGGCAGGCGGATATGCGTCAGCAGTAATGGAGTGCCATATACTGGACAACGTGACGAAGCGAATCGCCTCTCTCAGAGCCCACCCTACTACCCTCACTGGCAGGGTTGTTCTTGCCAACTCTATGCTCCTATCCAAAGTCTGGTTCGGAGCCCACGCCATCCCCTTCTCCCCAAGCTTCTTCAAATCCCTGTATGCTTTGCTGCAAGGATGGCTTTGGTCAAGCCGCCCTCCACCAGTATGGCTAGAGGTCATGTTTGGCCCTCATCATCAAGGTGACATGGGCCTGCTTGACTTCAAAGCCCATGCTGCCAAGATCCTGGGCACCTGGATCGTGGCCGTCACCGCTCCCACACTCCCATCCCAACACTGGTCCCGCGCAGCCCACTCCAACTTCTCCCGAGCCTTGGGCCTCAACAATCCATCAAACCCCCACTCCCTGATGAAATACCTCGCATCACACATCGGCCACAGGTCCACACGGGACTAAAACCCACTACAAACGAATCCTACTCTCCATGCGAAGCGCAGAGTGGAGAATTCATATTAGTGGACATACAACCTGAAGAGGCCGCCCCTCTCCTCAGTTCACACAAGAGGTACAGGGGCTACCCATCCATGATGGCGTGATCCCCATTCGACCCCAAGTCCTATCCAGGGTGGACTACCTGGACATGATGGACATCCCTTATTCCAATGAGACCCAAAAGACTATCTGGAAATACGCACACCATCCTCTGTTGCAGCCTCAAGTCTGCTCCCATGTGTGGCGCTGCCTGAGGCAGGTGTATTGTACAGCAGAGCGCTCTAACGCTTTACACTCATCCTGTGTCGTGTGTTGCCAGTATGGAACGCTGTTCCACCGCCTGGAGAAGTGCCCCACCTCTAAAGTGATATGGCGCGAAGTCCAACGTCTGCTAGGCCAGGATCAAACGCATCCCTTCAGTCTGTCAAGAGATATGTTTGCTTCATCAATGGCCTCCCCCTTCCACCCTCCCTCCGTGCTCTGGTGGTTGCAATCGCCATGTGGACTATCCACACGATTGTCTTGGATGCCATGGCTGGCTCCATCCCCACCCTCCCAGAAGCTGTCCACAGATTCTGGGCTCATTTGGTGGACCACTTTCAAGCGTGTATGTTTGGATATCTCCCACCGCGTCGCTGACAGCTGGTCTCCTCCTGGTTCCCAGTCTGGTTCATCAAATCAGACCCCTTCCTCCACACGTGCTCAATAGTGGCCACGGCCCCTTCACACGTTCCCTCTCCCTCCCCATAAGTGGCGTTCCCGCTGGCAACAAGAGATAGCATCGCTTCTCTGGGGTGCCCCCCCTGGTACTAAGTTTATCTTTCCTGAGTCATATTCGGAAGTGTCCATCCCATGGTCAGCCTTCCCCACAATAGATTAAAATTTAAAATGACTATTTATCATTCTTTTGATTCCTTGTTAACAGCCATTTGAGCAGTAATACCAACGTGATGATCATGGGGAAGGCATTTGGTTACTTTCTGTAGCTGTGCACTCACCAAACCTGAAAGGAACTATGTTATAATGTGACACAAATGTTTGGCCCTCATCTTTGCTTGAAAACACTTTTGTGTATACCTGCATGAAGCTAAGTTTTATGTTATAACTAATCACAATTTGCTAAGATGTCTTTACAATCCTAAGGAGCCTGAAGGTCGGTTGAATAAAGGCTCATAGAATTTAGTCTTACAACAATGAAGTCATAAATAACTCAGGCATGTCAAATCAAGATGCCAACGGTCTCTCTAGACTTCCTATCAATTTAGTGTTGTCCCCTTTTTCCAACAGGCCATTTGAGTAGTTGAAGGCTCCCCAATATGAAGATGAGCAGACTACCATTTGGAGTACTCTAGATCAATTAATTTAAAACACTTATCTTCAGATGGTATAACCTATAAAATCAAAAGATAGCAGAATTCATTTATGTCCTCACCCTTCTGAACTACCCAAAAATAATATGCAATTCCATCAACTTGTTGGCCACAGTGGGCTTAACAGGATTTAATGCAGGTTAAACAGTGTTATTAATGGGAACATATGAGGTCTAATATTTAGGACGCCTTGATGAAGTGGCTTTAATCTCAATATCAGTATCCCTTTAATATTTCCACTATCTATCATCTTGTCAAGCCTAACTGGGATTTCATACTATCTTTATTTATAATATCAGAATTTTGCTCATCAGCAACTTTAATCACTGATTCAGCATTATAGCTTCAATGTGAGATCACTTTATGAGTTTTTTGGTCTGGTTATCATTGGTAAATACAATTCTTAACTCACTGTATAGCGCAGCTACACAGTAAGCTCACAAATCTTTATATAGGTAAAACTAAGCTAAAGATCTAAACAAATAAAAACCAATTTTAACAATTAAATTGATCTTTTACTTAGAATGCTAGATCATATTTATAGTCAAATCACTTCATTCAAGATTTAACAGAGCTCTCAAGATGAGGATCATTGACTATTATAAAATTTATTTATAGGAGGGAGTTGATTTGTTGAAATAGGGTTCAATGGAAATTCATGGGGTCAATTACAATGCAACCCGATTTAGATTGAAATCTGATAATGTTTTTAGATTATATTAAAACTTTATTTAGTAAACTAGTAATCAACTCAATGATTACCAAACGCTCCCCTTGACTTGATTTACCATTTTATTTTAATAAGATTGTCATCCAGTTTATGATAAGGTCAACGTTTTTTGGCATGAATGCAATTAACTATTCTCCTATCAATCAAGCCTTAAATAGTGTATGCTTCACCAGTGATCCAATCAAGTAAAACTTAAGGCTCTTTCCATAGAGTAGCTAATTATGAATCTTAACAAATCCATAAAATCACATTAATAAACTTGATTGCTGATTGCAAAGTTCGTTACTGTGAACCTCTGTAAGTCATCTCTCTCCTTCTGATTGATTTTTCTGGTCAGAGTTTCTCCATAAGCTTCATTCTTAATCTTTGATTAGTAAATTCAACAGTTGGTAAAGTACTTGGATGGTCAAATCCCATCCTCACCAGTAATAATTTATTGTGTTAAAGGCAGAGTGCAGGTTATCAACCAAAAAAACTAGAAAGGTGAAATCCCAAACCACTGTGGTAACTGACTATTTAGGCAATATCAGCTGAGTCTGTGTATATTGCCCATTGAGATAGAGTAATTGTTAGCAAACTTTTGGAAATCTTGTACTAAGGTACTGCTGGCATGTGCCACCATCTCAGTGATCTTACGATTATAAGGAATGGTAAAAACTCTATGGATTCCTAATAACTCATTCAGCTTGAAAATGTTAAATAAGTAAATTTATTGACATTGTCTGTGAAGATAACTATATAGACAACCATGCCAGTGCATTACCTGTTCTATAGTATTTTAAAATTCAATATAGCTCCAAATCTCTGAGAGCTTGAGCTTCAACCACTTATTAGTATAATTGGATGTTACTATGATATAACTGAAGTTGAGAATGCTGATTTTGGAAGGGCCCTAAAGTACATATAGACACTTTATTCCATACCTAATTAGGCTTAATTCACCTGAAGTTAGTTGTAGGATTAAGGACTAATGGGCTTGACATTCATAGCATTTCATTAGCACATCTTAAATATCTCATCTTATAGATTGCCAATAATAACCTTGTTGAATCAACTATAAGGTCTTAAGTAGACCTCCATGTCCTGCTGCGCAATGAGCTTGTATAATTTATTACCAGGCATACTGAAGGTGGGGGGTATAGTCTTCAGTTAATCCCCAAAAAAACTTATATATCTGGTGTTGGGATTTTTGCCCATATTCCCAGCCTGCTAGATTGCCAGAAATCGCTAGGGGATAATTCCCTAAGGTGAGGTGAATTGGAAATTGGTTGACCTGGATTTTGGAGTAACTATGTTCAGGGATTTTGGGATATTTGCCTGGTCATATCTGTTGGGGATTAATCTGGACAAATACTTAAGATCTCATTGGTCGTAGTTGCCAACAAGTTAGGGGCATCTGATAGTGATTAATATCAGGTGTACCAATTGGGATTGTTCAGGTTTCATCTCCAACTGATTGGGAATGTAAGTAATAAGTTGTAAGGCTAGTGATGCTGCCTGCAACTAGTAAATCGATCAGTTGGTTCATGACATTCCTTAATGGGCAATAAGTCCCATTGCCTAAGCAGGTCGCTAGCCAAATATGGTTGGTGTGCTTGGATTAAGAGGAAAACGTTAGGGACACTTTTTTTTGACTCTAACCGTTTAGGTCTCGAGGATGTCCAATGACAGAATTTTAGCCATTATGGGGAAGACCATCACTGCTGAGATGAGGATGGGTGATTCAATGGCAACGGCTGCTGTTTTATTAAGGATGTGTCAACCGAGGGTTAGATGACTGAACCCCCACTATAAAATCCCTAGAATTCACTTATAATAAAAAAACAATTTATAGTAAAACAGAGATATATAGTTTTCATCCAGTATATAATTTAAGTAGTAAACTTTATCAGCTTTCAATTGCTTGATTCTTCTCAAGGATATTATTGCTGAGTGTGATAATTGGGAGACTCTTTAAAGAAAAGAGTAAAGATCTGAGCGGGGATCTAGAGAAGAAGGAGAAACAATTGGGGATTTCTGCCAACTGTGTGTTGGACTGAAGAAACTGTCACCAGGGAATCTAAGAGAAGATCAAGTTGGACAGTATGAGGGAACAAATTCATATATCAAGACATCTCAAGTATTTCGAGTGAGAATACTGGCCAAGCATTGGGCCTAGTAATAGTTCAAACTCATTTATGGATAATAGTCATTATACTATTGTCAACTGAAAATAAAAAGCACTATACAACGCGGAAGAATTGCACAAGAACTGAACCTGTGAAGTAATAAGTTTATAGGGGTTATTTGCCAATAATAACAAGACCCAAAAAATTTTACATTTGGTCATTCCAAATTTTCATGTCTTTCATTAGTCAATTCAATGTACAGAGAATAGAAGCATTTATCAGCGTAATTCTTTGCTTTTAATTTTTGAATAGCTGACCTTTAAAGGGGGATAGTGTTGTTACAAGAGGCAGCCAAGAAAATATGTCAGCATTTTGATGAGTTTTTCATATATGATGTACAATCTCATAGGCATAGGTTATAATTTCAAGGACTATCGCGCTAATTGACATTTTGGGTTCCTTAAGATTATATAACCATTGCAAAGAAGAATGGTCAGTGACAATCTTGAACTTGGTCACATGTATGTAGACTCAAAACCTTTGCAGGACTATATGACAGTAAGCATTCTCATTTAGTTTACCATGTAATTGTGTTCATGCTTGTCCATGACCCTGCTGCAGAAGGCTAACAGATGTTCCTCTCCAGCATCCCCTGTGTGAGATAGTACAGCACTTATAGCTTTGTAATATTGTGTCAGATTTTACTTTAAAAGGATGTTCAAAATTAGTATCCCTCATAATGTTGGTTTCTGTTAAATCCTTCTGTACTTGGTTGAAAGAATATTTACATTTTTAAAACCCTTGGAAGTAAATGCCTCCATAAAGCAAATGTAACAGAAGCACAAAAAGTTGCAATAATCCCAGTATAAATCGAGGGTATTACCCAACCATTTCAAGGAATACTTAAAATCTCTTACTTTTAGTTTTCCTCATGCAATTGACGACATCACGTTTTTGAGGCTGTGGCCATATTCCTCAAGTGTTGGCAATGTGACTCAAATTCTACATTTGGGACTTGACAAACTGGCACTTGCTAGTATTGATTTAATTGATTTTGAGGTAACCTCCAAAAGACCTCTCCAATATGCACTAAATGTTGAATGAACGTTTTATGGAAAAAAATTAATATTTTTGAGGCAAACCAAAGCGCAAATCATCTTCAAATCTTTTAGGACAGTTTCTAGTGATCCTTGAAGGTGATTGACGTGTTGCACGATCTTTGGGGCATCAGTTGGTTAGAACAATCCTTGAGAGGTAATAAACGTGCACTTTTCCTGACCTTTAGGAAGCATGTTAATCTGCTAGTATCCGCTGATGAGGTCTAGATTTGTAAAATATATTTGGCTCCTCCCAACTGATCCAGGGCGTCATCTATTTGTGGTAAAGATTATGCATATTTTTTAGCTTTATTATTCATATGTCAGTAACCAATAATGTCTCTATTAGAGCCATTGTTCTGCTTAACTATGAGTACTAGACTGACAAATGGGCTGAGAAAAGGGACAACCATTCCTTGGCATATACGCTTCTCCAATTCCTTCTGCACCTCCTTGTCACTGGCCTTGCTTCTTCGTATAAATCATGTTTGAATGGGTCTTGCATCCCCAGTATTAACGTGTGGCTAGATCTCCACAGCATATTGGAATTTGTAGCTTTCTGTCATGATTACTTAGGCGTATGTTATATGAGAGCCATCACTTTATATTTTTGATCATCAGATAGCCCATAAAGTTGTTCACAAGAAATGAACATGCAATTTGTTAAGGGCAGTTTTGGCAAGCCAAACTTTGCCAGATTTCTGAACTCATCTACTTACTAGATCTTCCAGTGGAGTAAGATTTACAGAAGCGATCTTTTCATCTCTTGTTGAAAACTGAAGGTAGTTGGGTTAGAAAGTTATAAAAAGGTCGTCAGGTTATTGTACTAGTCTATCTCAGGAACAGTGAAAGTTTCAACTCTTTATCATTGCCAAGGGATTAAATTTATCCCAAAATTATCTTTCAGGTAGCTCTATGTTCACTTATATTGACAACACAATCTGTTTTCAAGTGTATTACTAAGTCCCTAGAGGATTTAAGAAGATTAATTTATTCTCAGAGATGGTGGCAGGTGAAGGGGAACGTCTGTAGCCTATTTTGTTGGTAAAAAATAGGTACTACACCATAAATTTAAACCTTTTTGACGAGAATATTCCTATGAGTTAGAGAAGTCCAAAATATCCTTTGAGTAGTGAAAGGGGTATATATGACTGAAAACAGTAAAAGTGCTCTCCTAATAATTTGAAACATCGTCATAAAACTTAAGAAATCTAGTACCAGTATGATTGGTAGTTATTGTGAAGCACTATAGCTGGGGCACTAACCTTAAAAAGCCTGAAACTAATTGATAATGCACTATATGCCCTCTCACTTTTAGTACTCATAGGGCAGCCGTTCTATATCATTGATGGTGGGCCACATTGAGAGCTATTATATTGTTTTGTGAACTGATTGAATATTACATTCACTGGGGCGCCACCGTCAACAATGTCTTAAACAAAAAAATTTTACCTAAATATCAAAATAGGTATAAATAATAAAGATAGTTTGAATACTTATGTATTGCAAGAACATAATGTTTATTGAATTGACATCATAGTCCTGATCTGATCTCCTACATCAGGGAAGTAGGTCACTAAAGTCTTAATTAGTAATGCAACTATGGCTCCTATTAGATGAGGTATGGATTAATACTCCTAGCTATCTCCAACGTTAATTGAGCTCAGAATTTTGGGTCTCATGCGGTTTAGAGATAATTTCTTGTCCCTCTTGTCCCATGGCTGCTCGCTGACTTATGGTGATGGATGACGCCATAGGTATGCTTTTATCAATTTCTTGATTATTATGATGGATCAGCTTTCCTCAGGACTGGGGACAATATTGGATAATGACTGACAATAGAGCTTCCCCCTTCTACTTCTGAGGCTCTTATTATCTTGGTTTTCATCCTCTTGAAAAATCTCAAGGTTTACCCCAGGGCTTCGTTTAGGGCAGGGGACCGCGTAAAGCTTCTTTAGATTTAAAGTTTTAACAAGTTAAATTTTTATTTGTTGTGGCAATTTCCAAAATTTCCTCAACGTAGAGGGAAGCTCTCTGTAGTCCCTCTATTACTTTCATTAAATCCTGCAGCCAGTTGGTTTAGGTTTCCATGTTGGGAGGTCCAAATGTAACTTTGCACCTCTTCAGGTATTCAATCACTAAAGGTGTATCTAAATCCTTCAAAGCTTCGGAAGCTAGGAATGGTGCAAATCAAGATAATCCTTGGTGGCATTTTGAAGCAAAATCTTGACGTCAACGTCAACTCTGGCTTTAAACCCAGCAATACAAGAGCCTTAGAGTAAAATGGTTATCAAACTTGAGAATGATTCATGTTATAGTATAAATGAACATAAATTCAGCTTTCTAAGTGTCCATGTGTTTGAGAATTCCAAAATTTCAAAGATACATAAATTCCACGTCAGCAATGAGCCAATGTTCTTCAGATAGGTAATGATAATCAGATCAAATTTGTCATCTATAATGTCTATCTTAGTAGTGTCTTTTAAAAAGTCCATCAGCCTCGTGCATGGTCATTTCAAACATTTTAAAGAACAATTTCACATTTTCATGCTTGGCAGGTTTAGAAAAATTAAAATGGATTAAATCGTTGAAATCCTGGATAAAAACTTCATAATATAGTTGTCATGGCGCAGTACTAACTTATAGCCCTGGGTTACTAGCATGTGGTTGACTCATTTTGAGAGCTGGCATCTCCATAGAAAGGGGTAAAGCAAACAACAAAGTTGGTTTTAAGTGATTAGATCGATACATTATGTCTTGGATAACCACCTTTCATAAGGGTTCTTCTCCAAATAGCTCTAGTTGAGCAAAAGGCATGAATTGATGAGGGCACTGACACATACCATCCTACAACTTGTCTTCAATTCATCGTTCCCAAGTAGCACAATTCTCCTTTCCTAATGGTATTGCTGCTTGAATTGTATTATATCTGTGAGATCTCTCCGCATGTTCTGCACACTAGCAAACAATTCATCCAAGTCCATTAATTTGAAGTTTTTCTGAATTGAAAAGTTTGGAGACTTGACATTATATCTTATTACTTGACTGGAGGAACCTTATGCTTTTTTGTTTGAAAACCTTGACTAGTCCTCTTAGTCCTTTGATATTCAGTTGTATGGTTACTTATTGATTTCTGATCTGTTGTAAATCAGACAGAAGTTGGTTAATTGTTTTGATGTTAATTCCCAAGTGATGTGCAGCCAGCCCATTTCATATTGGGTGTATTGATAGAGTTCCTTTGTGTCTAGTCCTGCATAGTGATGTACCCAGAGTGACATGATTACATTAAACTTCCTCTCTGAGTTGAGTCATTCCTTAAATCCGTTCAATGGTGAAACCACAGTTATTCATGGCTTGATATCCTATGGCCAACACGTTCAGGTTTAATTGACCAATAAGTTAATCCAGTTATAAAAAATCTAATCACTAAGGTTGTAGTTGTCATTAACTGCCTGACGAACACCCTGAAAACTGGTTTCAAGCAGGCTAGCCAATTCCTGCAGCGCTTCCATTTTACTATTTTTCTGCTAAAGAATTCCATAATCAGAAAATGGTGGTGAAAAAATGTTTTATTAAGAATTTGTACGGTGGGTTGTAGATACCTGACAAGACTGTGCCCATTTAGCTAGACTTTTAGCTTAATGTAGTATTTGATGATGGCTCAGAAAATAAAAAATTTCATATTGCTGAATTAGCTGGTCCTTATTTTGATGGTGGAATATAAAAGCGGATATTAGATTAGATTGTTTGTGACTAAAGAACCAGATTCATCAAGTAACATCCATCCTATCTTTCTCAGCTGCTCTGGAGTGAACTTAATAGTTTTATAGCTTTCAAAGCAAAGAGTATTGAAATACAACTTCTTCTGGCGCCATTTGGTTAGAGCGTTAGAGGGTTGGAGCAGAAGAAGGATGGATTGGTTATTCTCTCCAATTCCCCATTACAGAGTTAAGTTTTCATTTTTTTAAGATTCTTCTTTTTGCTTCTACAGCCCCCTGTAGTGAGCACTACTTGTGTAATGAAAGGTCCCTCTATATGTTAGGCGCAAAGGGTATTGTTGGCCACTTTAATTCTTAGCTTACTGTATAGCACAGCTATACAGTGAGCTCACAAATCTTTAGTAGAGGTAAAACTAAAATAGCAATATAAATGAATAAAAAGAAGTTGACAAAATGATTCTTTTTTATAATAGTAAACAATAGTTATAAACTAATCGATTTATTAAAAATTAAATGAGCTCATGAAGAGAATTACTGAATATTGTAAAATGCAATTATGGCTGGAGTTGATTTGTTGAAAGAGGGTTTGAATGTGAAGTCATGGTGTTGACTACAATGAAACCTAATTTAAGGTAAAATCTCATAATGAAGTTGGTATAGTATTACAACTTCAGTTTTGAACCAGGAAAAAGTCAAATATTATCCAACAAAGCTATTGACCACTTGATTAAGTGGGTCAAAGCTAAGCCATTTGCGGTACCAGGGTTGTTACTACTGTTAACTTTAATCATGTATAAAATATACATTGACGTTGGCGACCTCAAGTTAAGATACTTAATACCAGTACCACTTTTCATACATAATAATTCCCAAACTCAATGAATTATGGGGATTTGAGAAGTCCTATCAGCTACCTATCATACTGTGATTAATAATACTGTATAAAGGGTGAATGTGACTTTAGAATAGATACTATGAAAATTAGACGCTGCATCCCCTTTGCATTAAACCTGTAATGTTGGGGCCACCATTTCTGTCCAAAGTATTGGATACCATAACTCCATGGGGTTTCCACCATACTAACTACTATATAGCTGATAACCTGCCTTGCCACCCAAATAAATTTTTGTTGAAGATAAAGATGAAGTTTGACCTGAGGAGCTCTTTGATCTTTTAGTTGGAAACTAATCAGATTTAGACTAAAGCCTACATAATGGCTCTGGATCACAAGTCTAACCAAAAAGTTCAAGATGACTTTACTGAATAGCTGCATCAGTTAAGAGATGGTGATCAAATTATATTATTGCAATACATATGAATTTGGACAAATACAAAAGTTTTCTTCCTTTTATTAAGGACCCTACGTAATCCTAGAACAGTCCTCTTTCAACGTTTATACATTTGAATACTTGTCTGATGGGAGGATCATTAACAAGATTCATGAAAAAAATTTAAACTCTTCACTATCATCAATCCCCTCTATGTTTGAGTTACTCAAATTATGAGTTGAGTCAAATGGGATATGCGTTGGTGTTTATTGACTCAAACTCAAGCAATTGAATACTTTGGCTCTTCCTGTTAAGTTTTTTCTAAAACAGATGCCAAAAACTAGTAAATGCCTCGTCTTAGAGTCCACCTTTCCCTTATATTCCCAAGACTTCTGGAATCATCAGGCGCCTGCCCTTAACTCTAATGAGCCTTTTTCCTAAAAATTGAGTAACATTACACTCATTTTACCATTGTCGGGGTAGGGTAGCTGAGGGTAGCTGTTCCTCAAAAGCATATTAAAATAAATGGTATAAATTGTCCTACAGAGAGTTGATAGTGGGGAGAGCTAGGGATCCCAGACGTAAGGGCCAGTGAATTGCTGTAAGCTTAGAAATAGGTGAAGAGGGGCCTATTGTAATAAAACTGGTGATTGTGATGCCAATGTCCAGAGAGGAGATCACTAAAAAGAGGCTCTAGAAGTAAGTGAAGTCAAAATCGAACTGGAGGTAAAAAACATATCTTTATTCAGTTAAAGGAGTGAATATTTATAGAATGTGTCTTAGTCCTATTTCTTTCAGGGTAACGACGTCCTCCACCGGCAAGATCTTCAGCACCCTGACTTTTATCAGGTGGGGAGTCAATGGCAAGCTTGCCTTTGACAAATTTTGTTAGATTGTGGAGAATAGTGCTCCAATAAGGTGAGGGGAATTTTTGGAGAGGTATCGGAGGTAGGGAAATTTAAATTGGCTGAGTGGGAGCAGGTCAAATCCCAACAACTCCCCCCTCAAGATCTTGCTGAGGGGGAAGGTACTTGCGCAGAAAATGGCTATGGACGCGATTAATTACAGTACCAATACCAGTATCAGCAATATAGTATTTGGGCCCCCTGTGGTGTATTACCTGATAAGGGCCAGACCAAATGGTGGCAAGTTTGTGGTTCCTACCCCAGGGCGATGGTGGTATAATAAGACTAAATCTCCTAAAGAATATTCAGGGAGCATAGGTCGGCGCTCATTAGCTTAAACCCCTTCTTTAAAATTGGTAGTTTTATAGATTCATTAGCCATAGCTTGGAGATGTGTTATATCATTAGTTAACCATCAAAGGGTAAGCTCTACATTATTTAGATTTGCTGATTCAAGGATAGGGTGAAAACTGGAAGGTAACAGCGGCTCATGCCCATGTATGGCTTGGAATGGGGCATCTTAATTATTCTGTGGTAGATAACTCAATAGGCCAACAAGGAGCTAGAGAGAAAATCATTCCAATGCTTAGGATCATAAGCGGCCAACTTTCTTTTTTTAGCACTAGTGGTGCCCAACCCAAAAGGGGGAGCCGCCACACATCTTTATTTGCAAATGGGCCAAAGAAAAGGATTAACATAAATTTAAAAAATTCCTAACATAGCCCCTAGGTTATCAGCCTAGCAAGCAATATCAGATGGCGAGGAAGCTTTGGGTATACTTTTGTCCAGCGCCTGCTTTAGCTGGTGGACTATGGCGGACAACATCGGGGTAGGTCATCAGCGACATGAGGCATAAAGAGGTATATTGTGGGTTTTCTTTGTTAATGAGGCCGGTGGTGTCCATCGCCTCAATGTATTGAGCAAGTTGATGCTCAGAAAAAGTGATAAGAGCCAGCACACAAGTAAATGACTTGATGCGCCGTTGGGTTTGGGGATAGTTGGGGTCAAAAAGAGAGGTTTTCGCTGCATCAATGCAAGCGTTGCTCACACCAAAAGCGAGCTCCTCAATTTCATATTTAGCATCCTCATCAAAATTAGAAGGGAAATTTGGGATGGTAATACCTTCAACTAGGGGTTCCATCACCCCATGGAGATGCTGGCGGAGGAGGGTGTTGGCAGGGGCAGCTGCGGCTTCCACTACCATTTGATTGATATTTTTATACTTTGGAAAGCCTCTTTTAGAGCGAAAACAGCAGGGGCGCAAATTAGGAGGATTGATAAAAACTCCTCCAACGCGAAATCTGGCTTCACATTGTATGGCCAGTTGCAATCATTAATCCAATCGAGACACTTGAATGGATTAAGCTCAGCTAGTGCTGGACCAGCCACAGGAGTTGGTACAGTGGCGGAACCTGATTGGCCACAAACAGTCAACCATGGCAGCTCAGCCAAAACTGTTTCAGCCATCAACTCGGGATTTCATAATCTGGCCAAATTATTCAAATTTTTTAAAAAATAAATTTTGTTTGGCTGCTGCTTTCAAAGCAGCGCCAGAATTACCTGAGGGTGGGGGTGGGAGTATCACGCCCCATTCAAAAAATTGGGGTGAGGCAGCTGCTGGGGCAGTTCTGGAAGGAGGGGTGACAGAAGCGGCGGAGGCAGAAACTGTAGGGCACTTGCGCTTTGAGTGGCCAAGCTTGAAGCACAAGGGGCAGATGGCACAGCCATTTTTGATGCGCGCCCAAAAAGGATGATCAGGGGTGGACCTGATCATGGTGTGGGGGGAATTGCGAGATGGGTGTTGTGATTAAATGGGCAAATTGTTGCAAAGGCGTGAGGGCCTTCCAGATGATCCGCCCCATGGGGCACCACAAACTGCAATAAAGAGTCTGCACTGTAAATGGCCAAACCCTCCATGAGCTCATGGCAAAGGCGTTCTGGGGGAAAGTAGGAGGGCAACCTGGCAAATTGGACCACTAAAGTGGCCTCATCTGGGAGCCAGATGCAAATGGTAAGGAGCAGAATTTTTTTTTACAAATCAATTGCAGCTTGGCTGCTGCTGCTGCATCGGCTTCTGAGCAGAAGCTGAGGTCAAAGTACCCCTTAAAGGGGTTAAAGTCAATAAAGACAGCGGGTTAGAAAACTGCTGTGGCTATCATAATGATGGTCGCACTTGCATATGGGAAAATATTCCCATATTTGACCTGGAGGCCGAAATGCAATTTGCTCCATGGGAGCACCAAAGGGCTCTGGAGCACCGCCTGAGAGCTCGTAAGATGGTGGGCCAAGTCCTGAGGGGGACATAACGCCCAGTAGCGTTGGGAGGGCTAGCAGAGCCAGCCTGGGCGCGCTTCAGTGGCAGCAAGTGGCCAATTTTCTTAGAATGAAAATTAAGGTGACATTTATACGCTCTACCATGCCATTGGTGGCTATGTGATATGGTGTCATGAAGAGGCGCTTTATACCCAGCAGAGAAGTTAATTCCTGAATTATAGAAAAAATAAAATTCATGCCATTGTCTGATAAGAGTACCCATGGGCATCCTTGATGGGAGAATAATTGGCGATATAAGAAAAGGGCGGTAGCTTTGGCAGTAGAATGTGGGACTGAAGTGGCCTCAACCCACTTGTTAGGTGATCAATGGCAAGGATAATATAGCAATGGCCATAGACAGCCACAGGCAATGGCCCCACGACATCAATGCTAACGGTATTAAAAGGGGCCTTCAAGGCTACAAGCCCAAATTTAAAGCATGGATTGGACTTATCCTGGGAGCAGCAGGTTAATCAAGTTTCCAAAACATCATGAATTGACTCAGCCATATTTCCCAGTAACATTTGGTTTTTAGCCAAGCAAGGGTTTTCTTTATAGCCCCATGCACAAGGGTTTTATGGGCCTCTATGATAGTTTCAGTATGGAGCAAAGGGCGGAGATAAAGCAAAAAAGAGGTGCCAACCTGTTTTACTAAAGCTCCATTTGAAACTATAGTATTAGCAGCCATCTTCTTTAATCAGGCTTGAACTTCTGGAGATCCTTGAGGCCATAACCCAAGGTGAGGGAAAAGCTCATAAAGTCGATCCTCTTCTAGGATATAGAATGTAAAATAGGGAGGCGGGATATTCCATCCATATTTCGATGAATGGCACCAGCTCGGTGAACTATAAAAGAATCATAACTTTAAAGCCTGAGGTCCCAGCGAGCTAACCTCCCATCAGGATCTTTCATTTGACAAAGCCAATGGAGAGAGGCATGATCAATAACAATTGCAAAATGTTTACAGTACAAATAGGGGCAAAAGTGTTTTATAGCAAGTAAAACTGCCAGGCACTCACATTCAGTTACCAAGGAATTCCGCTCTGCTTTGGATAACGTCTTGCTAAAATAATCAACTGAATGGTCTACTTGGTCTGTGTCTAACTGGGAAAGGATAGCGCCCACAGCGGTTTCACTGGCATCAGTGAAGAGAAAAAAGGTTGCTCAAAGTTAGGAAGTGTTAAGATGAGGGCTGATAATAAGGTAGTACATAAGGAATTGAAAGCCTATTGCTGTTCAGGGCCCCAAAAGAAAGGCACATTTTTGTGTAGGAGTTCAACTAAGGGCTTGGCAAGGTCATCAAAGTGAGAAATAAACTGGCGGTAGTAGCACACCATTCCCAGAAAGACTAGGGATATCTCATAAAGTTTTGGAGTGGGCATGTGTTTGATGGAAGAGACCTTATCTGGGATGGGGAGGATGCCTTGCCGCGTCACCTTGTGCCCTAAAAATGCCATTTCTCATTCAAAAAATTTACATTTAGAAGGTTTCGTTTCAAGGAGTGTAAAGTTCCAAGGATAGCTTGCTTGATAATTAAAATCCTGAACGCTACATTTGGGAAGGTTTTTGGAGAATAAATCATTGATTTTGCCAGTGGCTTATGGTACTCTGACTACCCAGAAACTCACTAGGCTTATTGAATTAGACCCAACTCTTCTGTTCAATTTCAGGTTCAATATTTCCTTCATAATTGGGAACAACTTCCGTTCAGGGATAAATACAAGCTGGGGAATTGGTACTTCCATCTTGTCAATACTTATCCAAAGAAAAGATTCAGATGAGAAAACCAGTAAAAAATGAAATACAATATCTTTTATTAGAAGGTACTTATTTGATAATAAGTTATTAGGTAAGGCATCGGTATTTATACTTCTAGGGCATCTCCTGGCCACATTTGAGCACAAAATTTCAACAGATATTTTACCACCTCAGTTCAGCCCTTAAACTAATATGAATGAGACTATCCTTAGGTTTATTGGTGGCAAAATACTCTCAGAATTGGGAGGATTTCAGGAACTAAAATTGCGATAAAACATGAAAAATTATCTTAGGGTCTTCTGAATTTGAGTTTCCTCATACTATGACAAAATACACTTTCTATGAAATTTTTGCATCAGATAAAGTAGATGATGTACCCCTAATCAGGATGTCAACATGCCTCTCTCTTGATAGCGCTAGGTACTCCTTTTTGGGCAGTCCATATGCAAGTGCTATCATGTTGATAATGCAGATCAATATATGAATTTCGCCCTAAGGTGGGAAATTGATTACGTTATTATTTATCTAATTGTCCATAAACTTTTAAATGTTAACTATAGGTCAGTCCCAACAGATTTTATATACTAGTTGTTTATATTGATCCTGATAGTCAGGACCAATTGCCAAGAACTGATGCAGATATAATTGGCCATAACATGCAAGCATATTCGGCCTGAGCTTTTTGATAAAGTACTTGATAGAATTTAAGTTGAGATAATCGGCCTGAGCTGTGTAGTTGCAATAGACTTTGAGGTGAGAGTAACGGTTTTAGCTCGAGAATTGGGAGGATAATCAGCTCAATCTGTTGGTTGTCAAAGGGTTTATTTTTAAGTTAACCACCAGAATCTGAGATTTACCCCCATTTGACTCAAACATAAGCCCTAAGATTCCTGATTAGCCTTTGTTGACCATTAACATCAGTTATCTTTGGCCTGAACGCCTAATGAGTCTAAAGTTGGATCATTTTGTTGTTGATTTCAGCTAAAATGCACGTTGAATCTGAAGTTGAATCCTCTCACCAACCTCAAGTGTGAACTAAATTATTAATTAGATAAAACTATTATTATATAATAAAAATGTTTTTTGCTTGTTTTTTTTTCTTTTTTTCGACTTTCTCATTTCTTAATTGGCCTGCTTATTGAACCTTCTTAGGAATTTTTGCATGGGATTTGGTTGTATATGTGGCTGGCCCTAATATCCCTGATAATGTATAAAAACTTAGATGTCTTTTCAATTACTACAAATGGCCCTACCCAGATGCAATCTATCTTTTGAAATTGGCCCAATACATGGGTGTTGCAAAAAGGAACTTCATTGTTAACTTAGAATTTGGCCAGTGTGTATTGATTCTCTAAGTCCTTTTAAATTTTATCCTTTTTCTCGGAAAAACTGTTGTTGAAGGCTTTAGCTTGTAGTCTGATTAAAAATCCACAAGCTTACCGACATACTGTTTGTAAATGTTTTCTGCCAAGGTCCTCTAGGGCCAAATATAGTAGCGTTAGTAGGGCCAGATGTCTTCCATATAATACTTGAAATGGATACAATCTGGTTGACAAATGGTAGGAGATATTGTAGGTGAATACTGCTGAACTTATTAAAAGTACTCCATTTGGATGATTTTGGCTGATGTTAATTTCTAGAAAATGTTCATCAACGTCCCGTTTGTGCACTCAACCGTTCCATTTGTCTCTGGATGATAGGGAGAAGAGAATGACCTCATACTCCTTTAATTGGTTGAGCTTGGCAAGGACATTGGTGGTAAAGTTGGTTCTTTTATTGGTTAGAATAACCTGGGGGCCTCCATGTTTGTTGAAGATGCTTTCAAGGATGAACTTGGTGGTAGTTGCCACTCCAGCTTCCCAAATGGCCTTGGCCTCAACCCATGAGGTCAAGTGGTCAATGGCTACAATTATGTACTTGGCCTTTGTATTGCTTGTTGGAAGTGGGCTGACAATGTCAATAGATACAGTGTGCCAGGCAAACTTGGGCCAAACAAGCTGGTAAGATGTTCTTCTTTGGAATTCTTTTTCGCCTTGGCACTCCACACAGCATTCTAGCATTCCTTGGATGTTTAAATGCATTGACTCCCAGCAGTGGAATTGCTTCAGGTGCTCTTTCGTCTTTTTGAATCTGTCATGCCCTATGGCCTTATGCGCCGCCAATATTAGGTCTGTTTGGGACGAGAGTCTTGTAAAAATATACTTCTTGCCCTCAACATACTTGAAAATCGTCCCGTTTTCAATGGTTGTATTTTTTTGTAGATCCAATAATATTTTTTGAACAGATTTGGGCTCATCTTGGTACTCTCCGATGACCATTTTCATAAACAACTCATCAGCAGCCCAACTAAGTGTTGCAATGGTGGGTAGTCAGGATAGGCAATTGGCGTTTTGATGTTTCTGCCCCAGCTCAATACTCAATGGTGTAGTCATAATCTTGAAGCTTTAATGCCCAGCGGCTAATCAGCCTTCAATTTTCTTAAATTGTTCAGCCATCTCAGGGAAGCATGATCAGTAACAACTTTAAAATACGTTCCAGGAATGTAGACCCAATTTGCTTGCAAGCATATATGACGGCTAATCATTCTCATTCCATCACCATGTAGTTCCTTTCATGAACATCTAAGGTCTGACTAGCGAAGGTGACTGTATGTTCTTCCCTGTATTCTCCAACTTGAGATAACACAGCCCCCACTGCTGTTTGGGATCTGTCAGTTTGGACGATAAATTTGTTCAAAGTCTGGTATTGAAGAACAAGTGCGCCCAATAGGGCCAATTGGAATTGGTCAAATGCATCCTGGCAAGCTGGAGTCCATTTGAATGGGATCTTATCTTTAAGTAGATAGAAAAGCGGCTCCTCAAGTTGTGCAAAATCGGCAATAAATCAGTGATAGTGCCTGATCATGCCTAGGAATACTTGAATATCGCTCTTGGATTTAGGACGTTTCATTTTGAAGATGGCATCCAGCTTAGAGGGTTGGGGCCAAAGACCCACTTTGTCAATTACAAATCCGAGTTATTCGAGTTGGTCTTTAAAGAAATGCCATTTTCTGGGCTTGATTTTTAATTTTGTTGCTGCTAGCCTTCTAAAAACCTCCCTTAAGTGTTCCAGATGGTCGTCAAAAGTGTGGCTGAAAATGTTGATATCTAAGGTACACTAGTACACATGACAACTTCAAATCTCCCAGAATTGTGTCTATTGCCATTGAAATGTAGCAGGGGCATTGCAGAGCCCTTGAGGCACTCTTATTGGCTGTAATAGGCTCACTTGGGTTTTAAAATGAACATTTCTCACGCTCCTCTTCAGGAAGATCTATTTGCCAATATCCGCTAATAAGGTCTATTGCTGAGAAGAACTTCACGCCCCCTAGCCTATCCAAGGCATCGTTGATTCATGGCAGAGGGTATGAGTCATTCTTCAAGATTTTGTTTAACTTCTGATAATCAATGATTACTCGGTTGCATCCATCATTTTTCTTCACTACTAAAATTGGTGCTGGCCATGGACTTTTTGAAGGTACTAACATGCCACAATCGAGGAGTTCCTTAAGCTCCTTAGATACAGTTCTTCTGAGGATTTCGAGCATCTAATCAAGCATAATTGAATTGGTTTATGATCTCTAGTATCAATTTTGGGGGTGAGATCTTTAGCATATCCCAAGTTAAAAACATCACGTGCAATTATTTCCTGATATTTAGAGGATAACTCCTGAACTTGGTCTTTCTCAGAGTTGGTCAGATTGCTTAAATAGGCCATAGGGACGACATTATTTATGCTGAGTAGGTCATTATTGTGGAGTCCTAATTTGACAAAAGTTCTGAACTCATGGAATGAGTGAATTTCCGAGGTAGGGATCAGATCTATAAATGTGAATGTTTGATGTCACTTGATGGAGATGAGCTGATTTTGCAGGTTTTCACATAAGATATTTTTTTCTCCATGGCCAGGAATGATAATACCAGGGGCAATGTTTGGTTTGAAGCTCTCTCTGCTCGGCGTAACTTTATGAGCAAATTAATTTTTTAAATTAAAAGCAAACACTTAATCACACACTAAAGTCTTGCTCTGATGTTGTCAGATCCCCCGCCAACTGTCCCAGCATGGGGCAGCGGCGAAACTCCCCCCTCCGTTTTCCATCTGACAGGAAAACGCGCTCAGACTGGCTCACCCATTCATTCCAAACCCTGGGAAGTTTTGTTCCTCCCAAGAGTCTCGATGCCCATCTCGCCCAAACCCAAGTGGTGCCCCGCTGCCCCCTGGTGCTCCCCCGGAACAACATGCATTTTGGCCTTAGGGTCAAATATGGGAAATTCTTCCCCTACGATGACCAAGCCATTATCAAAATGGCTCAGGCGGTGATGACACCAGCCTGTTTTATTGACTTCCGCCCCTATAAGGGGTACTTTGATCTTGGCTTCCCCTGTGAAGCTGATGCAGCTACTGCGGCAACAGTGCCATTAATTTTAAACAATATTCCCCTCCCAACAACTCAGACCTGGCTCCCAACGGACACCACATTGGTGGTCAAGTTCGCTGGTTTGCCCACCCATCCCCCCTGAAGTGCTCCACCAGGTTCTGATTGAAGGTTTGGCAGCCTACAGCGCCAACCCCATCTTACAATTTGTGTTCCCAAATGGGGCCACACGCCTCGCTAAGCCTCAGGCATATGCCACAATCAGCCCTGAATTTATAAAAATTTCTTTGGCAATTTCCCCTCATGCCACCATCCCATCTGCCCCCGACCATCCATTCTGGGCCCATGTTGAGGGCGGACGGACAATTTGTCCATCCTGTTTTGAGTTAGACCACTCAAAACACAAATGCCCATACTCAGAAACTTCTGTTGATGCTGAAACTTTGCCTGAAGCCCACCAATCCGCCGCCCACCCCGCGCCAACTCTGGCATGGGGTATGATCCTACCTTCCCCTCCTCCAATGCCTGATTCTGCAGCTGCACCTACAGCCACCAATCAGCACCCATCTTGCTCTAATGCCATAAATAATTCATCCAACCAAACATTGGATTAAATTCCAGTTCAATCCCATGCATCTGCAAATGAATTGAGCAAACCTCAACCGTACACTGATTCCTCAATCCAATTCAACCAAAATCCATGGGAATTATTGGATTAAGTTGCTGAATCAGGTAACATCATTAAAGAACCAATGCTGCAACTCGAGCGGCTCATTAACGCGGAATGGGACGCAAAATTCTCACCTCAGAAATATGTCCCACAATCTAATGCCAAACTGTTCTACATCGACCACCAGCTTGCAGTAGAAGCAGCCGCCACACCAGATTGCTGTCTGCTTTGCAAAGCTGCCACCAAATCTGTGGCTGCGCTCGCAGGAGGAATTCCACCTCCCGTCATCCCCATAAATCTTATTGCACAAAGTAAGATCAACATGAAAACTTTACACAAAAACGTCACTGAAGCCATCCAGAACGTGGTAACAGTAGCACGGAATCTGAAAGCAAAAATAACTTGAACCAACATTGCCATGTTCGTTAAATTCCCAGGCGCCCACCTCAAAGCTGAAGACACTTTGGGCAAATACATCGTTAGTATAATAATGACTGGCAACTACTTGGAAGTTCCAGTCATCAAGGATATCAAACCCCATGCTGCCAATGCCCCACACCCTTACTATATGCCTTAACACGCACCCTACTCTGGAATGAGATGGATGCAGCTGAAGACGAGCCCCCTGATCCCCCCTCCCCATCCACCATGGAGGGATAGCAGTATTCGCTGCCCACTTGGTTAGATATTTTGTTAGGTACGAATCAATTAATCCGTCCATTTTGGGCGTTTTGTTTGAATAGTTATTTTTTTATTGTTATGATTTTTAGTCTTAGTTTGGTAATGTCAGTCCCCTGGTCGGCTTACCTTGGTTAAATAAATGTTTTTTTTGAATCAGGATTTAGACCATGGTTGATATACTTCACCATAAAGTCCTTCTGGGATATTAATTGTTAGTCCCGTTGGGATGATTACTTGATCTCTGGATGTTATAGTGATGCTCTGATTTGATCAAAGTGGAATGCCATTTGACTCATTGATTTTAGTGGATAGTGCTTTTATCTTAGACCGCGCTTTGACATACTCAATTGGGATGACTCCATCTTTGTAGGCCAGAATATGAATAGGCTGGGTTTTTTTTTCTCAACTGCCCTATCTCAGTTATAGTAAAGTGGAATAGCCTGGCCAAGAATGGTGAGAATAACGTCCTTATGATTGGTAACAACTCCATATCTTCTTAGGAAATCAGTCCCAATTAGGATATCATAGTTCATATTTGGCAATACTATAGCAGGTGCTGTTATTACAATGGATCCAAATCTGAGAGATAGGGTACTGTATGCGCCCAGTGATTTAGTTGTATGTGCTCCAGCTGTTCCATATTCCTGACAGTGGGCAACATCGGGCGCAATTTTCAGGTTTTAACCAATTTTGTGATGACTATATTAATAGGAGCACCACAATTGACAATAGCCTGAACTTGCACCTTGTTTACTGCTATGCCCACATTAGTACATTCAGAGTAGTTTTCAGAGGCAATTATTGTATTAATGCTGTGATTGCTGCCCTATTCCAGGTGTGATTTCAGGCTTGAGAAAATATCTGGGATGTTATCTGCTAAGGTCTTCATGGGAATAGCTACTTGAACGTTTTTAAGCTTAGGTAGGTCGGAAGACTATCTGGGTTGGAGGTCTAAACCCTGATCAATAATCTGCTTTGCGTAAGGCTTTAATTCCTCTTCTTGGGCTTCTTTGGTAATTTTCAAGGGTTTAGTTGCTTTTGCTGTGGCCCAAGTAGTGACCATCATGACATCATTAGCCACGATATGGTGAAGGTTATCTTTGGCAACATCTTTGGCCCTAAAGAGCTCACCAGGGTCAGGTGTAATGGTTTGAACATTAGTGGAGTTATAGCATTCTGCATCTACTCCTCATGCTCTTTTCCCGCCTCACTATAACTGTTGATTTCTAGAGCAATGTTGACCCCAAGCTTTTTGTTGAAATTTCTGTAGCATTTGCTAGCAAAGTGCCCCTTTTGACCACAGTAGTGACATGTAATCGGCCTTATTTGCTGCTTTTGCTCGAATTATTAGTTTGTAGTTTGGAAATTTTTTCCCTTGTCAGACATAATGTTACTTTTTGATCCCGAAAATCGGGATTTTTGCTGATCTTTGGCCCAATTATGGGTATTGGAATTATGGGAACAGCTTCTCAAGTAATTGATAAGCTCTTGGATATCTAAGATTCCATTAAATGCAGGTATCATGACATTGTGCAGTTCACAGAAGGGAATAACTGCATGCTCCATTGTAATCTTGACGTCAAACTTATCTATTGCATTGCACCCATGCAGAACTTGTGCCTCAAGAAAAATCTATTTGAAAAATTCTTAATAGTCTCATTCTTCTTAAATTCAATATTTAGAAGCTCTCTTTTTAGGGTTTCTAATTTCTCAGGCCCTCCAAACTGTTTTGTCACTGCAATTTTGGCATCCATGTAAAACCAATCGTCTCCCAAATAGGGAATAAAGAGGTCACAGCTATGGGCGTCGAGTGAGTTATTCAGTGCTGATCCTTTTGCATGGTCTGATGCTCCCATCATTGCTTTTTCAAATAGCTTGAGAAAAGAGCAAACGTTCCCATCCTTATCAAACTTTGGTAAATTCAATGGTTTGAAGTCAATTCGCCCTCTTTTAGGCATAGGTGTTGTACTTCTTAAACGTCTTGGTGTATCATTGCTCATAATCAGCCCTCTTTCCCATTGGGGAGTATCTGGAGTCAGGATTGATGTCAGGACTCTAGGCATATAATGGATGTTCAAAATATCAGTTTCTGCATCAGTGTCAACTTCTGATGATTCAATTTCATGATATTGCTCCAAAATACTTGATTCTGAC
This sequence comes from Massospora cicadina, assembly GCA_022478985.1. Classification (NCBI taxonomy): domain Eukaryota; kingdom Fungi; phylum Entomophthoromycota; class Entomophthoromycetes; order Entomophthorales; family Entomophthoraceae; genus Massospora; species Massospora cicadina. The sequence goes on from JAKSZP010011913.1 coordinate 205,263, forward strand.
GCTTGAATTCGGCCCTTAGTTAATTTTCCAGGCTGTTTTTGGCCAAATAAGCAGAGCTTTTTCCTATTTCTCTTTTGTAGAAGCTGGGTGAGCACTGGTAGCCTTGCTTTTTGAGGGATTCAAATTCTTTTTTAAGTTGTCATACTTCTCTTTGAATAAATCTTGATTGTTCATTATGTTTTTAATATCTTTGGCTATACTGTCTCCTAAGGAATTTGCAGTTGATAATTGCATTCTGAGTTCCCAATTCACCTGAGTAAATTCAGTATTTCTGTCCTGGAATCTTGACACCACAGTCCAAAGGTTAGAAAAATCCTCTTTGGTCTGAAACATCATCTTCATCCCTATTCAGGACGGCTGGTTTTGCTGCAAGGTCTTTAAAGTTTTTGTTTACAGTATCCATCTTAGCCCAAAACATAATTCTTGAAGTCATCAACTTTTACATTTAACATCAGGTGATTTCTTTGGCCTGAAGATACATGCATGGTAAGTAGTTCTGATTGAGATAATAGTTAATCATAGTGTTTCCAGTTTTTTGACAGTGGTTATTCATGCTTTGTACCCATTCATGTGTAATCCCATGGTGAGCAAGAACTTTTGTGGTTATTTTTGTGACTCCTTTGTTTAGAAGCTCATTGAGGGTGTTTAATCCCCATGAGCTTCATTGGCAAGTTCCTTATTATCCACAATTGGCTTTTGGACTTTAGCAAAACTGGAACTTAGTTTGTCCAGTAGCTCATTTTGGGAAGTTTGTTCCTTCCCTTTCTCATGGTAGACCCTGATTTCCAGATTTTGTCTAGCAATGATTCGCAGGGTATGCTTAATTGAGGGTTGAACAAAGTTAACCAGGAATTAGTTGATTGTGTTATGAAAATGGCAGAAGAAGTTTAGACCAGCCTGCTAGTCGGGATGCATAAGCACCCAAAAAGCAAGCCAGAATTCCAGAGGCATTGCCGCATGAATGATGTTGTATGGAGCTGGGCATTGGGAAATTATAAATCGCTGGTGCAAGACAATAGTGAATAGCAACCTGGGAATGAACCAAATCGAGGCCACCCCAGACCCTGGAGGTCTTGCTGCAGGGGGTGGTGCCACAGTTATGGTTTCAATAAGGTCACCGGTAGGCAGGGTTAATTCAACTGGGTAGACAAGGGGGCGAATCCTTGATTGAAGATGGTGTATGTAAGGCCACAAGATCTCAGTATATTGTTGGCGAAAGTTCAAATAATGGGGTTAAATTGACAGAAGTATCTAGCTCGGTGAATTCAGTTTACAATGGTGGGGGCCATAGTGACCATTAGTACTGGTAGAGCCCATCTGGCATATGGGCCGATGGGCCACCAGAGAAATGTCATTGGGAATGCGGCCAGAAGGATATCAATAAAATCAAAATCGATAGTTTTTTAAGGTAAAATTTTAGTGTAAAGGAAAGTGAAGAAAATTGACCAACAATTTTCTCAGTGCGATGCAACTGATTAAATAGTGGTTAATTGATGTGGGGACAAGCTGGGATTGAGACCCACAATTTCAACCCAACCAGCGAATTATTTGGGAATGGGGGCAGATAAGTTCACTGGGAACCAACGTCAATGGGTTTGGTGGTAGACCAAGTCACTGTTGGTTCAACCTTAAATGCCTGAACTGAATCTTGACTGCATTTATGACATTTGGTGCGATGGCATTTAGCTGAAGAGCAGCGGGAATCCCCCAAGGCCACCCCATGTAGGGACAGTCCTAATTAGTTAGGAACAGTTTCAGGATGCCCAACCTGCCTGTGCCAGGTCGCTGGGCCATTCGTTTGGTCAAAAGCGTTGCATCAGCTGAAACACACAATTTGCGTGCAGGGAGCTTGAAACCCTTGTCAATGGTGTCTGATGCTACTACCTGCACATCGGGGATCATCCCCAATGATTTTGGGAGGGGTTATTTTTGTGATCATGGTGTTAGCCAAATTGAAACCTTCAGAGATTCCAGCTGATAAATCAGTCTTCATCCCTTTTCAACTATATGGGATCCGATCATCTGGCTTGTTCCCATTTGATTTCAGACTGAACGACTTCATTATGGCAATCTTGGTGAAAATTTCCCCAATTAAATGTACTAGTTCTGCTGAGGTGAAGGTGGGCACCGGGGGAGGGATCCAAAGAGGGAGAGCAGTTACCCAGTGCTCATCTACCATGTGGGCAAGGTCTCCCTGGGTGACGAGGGGTACAGCTACCCTCTTTGGTACCTTCTTACTCAGAAATGGGAAAAGAGCCTGATCTATACACAGGGGACATTCCCCGGAACTTACAAGTTGCTTGACTGTCTGTGAGACTTTTGGTAAGAGATGCCATGGCTGCATTATGATACTTCATATATATCTCCATCTTGAGCGCCTGAACCTTAAGGTAGTAGAACAGGCTGAAGGAGGGATTGATTAGTGAAGTACCAATAATAAAACCCTGATATAGGGTTTTCAGAATAGCTTTTATGCTTGCAGATGTAAGATCAATCAGGCTGGTAGTATCTGCATGAGCTCCCCCACTATGATAGGATCCAGGGAGTAGGAGGTACATACTTTAGAGCCTTGGCAGCTGGTATTAAAATAATCCAAGATTTCTTTTCACTAGTTTTCATCTCGTTGTTACTTTCTCATCTGGCTGAATCTGCCAGGAATTGGTTATGGGAATCCATTTTGGAGAGTGTCACCGAGTTTTGAGTGAGCACCAGTTGTGAAGTAATGAGGATAGCTTGCTTGATAATTAAAATCCTGCAAGCTAAATTGGGAAGATGTTTGGCTATTAAATCCTCAATCTTGCCAGTGGCTTACGGTAAACTGACCATTCAGAAACTAACTAGGCTTATTAAAATAACCCCAACTCTTCTGGTAAATTTCAGGCTCAATATTTTCTATGAAATCGTGAACAACTTCTGAGGCAGGGATAGATACAAGCTATAAATTTTTTATCCAGCTTGTTGACACTTCTACAAAGAAAAGATTCTGATGAGAAAACCGGGAAAGAGATGAAACAAAATATATTTTACCAAAAGATATTGATTTGATAATCATTCATTAGGCCAGGCGCCAGTATTTATACCTCTAGGGAATCTCCTGGCCACTTTTGAGCACAAAATTTCAACATATATTTTTTAGTACTAGATGGTCACATATATTTTAACACCTCAGTTCAGCCCTTGAACTGATATGACTGAGACTATCCTTAGGTTTATTGGTATCAAAATACTTTCAAAATTGGGAGGATTTTAGGGACAAAAATTGTGATAAAAACATGCAAAATTATCAAGGGTGGTTAGCCTGACAGATAAAACTGCTTCCACCCTAGTGCAGGTTTCAAGTTCAAAACCTGTATGTCTAAAAATTCTCAGTGTGGTATAATTCCCAAGGTCAACCCACCTCAAATATTAGAACATGCAAAATTATCCTAGGATCTTCTGGATTTGAGTTTTGTCATACTGCTGACGAAATACACCTTCTGTGAAATTCTTTCATCAGCTAAAGTAGATGACGTACCCCTAATTTGGATGTCAGTATTTTTCTCTCTTGATAGCACTAGGTACTCCCTTTTGGGTGGTCCATGTGCAAGTGCTATAATGCCAATTATGTGGATTAACATACAAGTTTCGCCCTAGGGGTGGGAGATTGATTACATTATCATTTGTCTGATTGTCCATGGGACTTTTAAAAGTTAACTTTAGGTCAGTCCCAACCGATTTTATATACTAGTTGTTTATATAGACATTAATAATTAGGGCCAATTGCTGAGATATGATGCAGAGATAATTGGTTATAACGTGCAAGCTTATTAGGCCAAGCTTTTTGATAAAGTACTTGTATGAATTGAAGTTTAGTATTCAGCCCAAGCCGTGTATTTGCAATAGACTTTGAAGTGAGAATTAGGGTATTAGCTCAATAATTTAGAGGATAATCAGCCGGATCTGTAGTTGGTGAAAGGTTTATTTTTGAGTCAATCACCTGAATCTGAAAAGGAGGCCACATGTAGCTGCTAGAATACCTGTTGTTATAGAATTGGAGGAATTTTTAAGATACTCCTTAAGGGTTTTTGCATGTGGTTCAGCCCACTGAGATGTAGGACCAACGATATGATGATTGTTGTCCTCATAACAACAGAATAAACTATTTAATAAACGCTGAGCACTTGATCCCGCCACACTCTTTTATTTAATATAATAAATAAAGCGGATCCTCACTGTTCTGCTCACTCTAAAACTATCAACAACCAACCTTCTCAATCATCTCATCTCACTTATATCATATCAACTTTGGATGATACTGCTTCCATAGCTTAGTAATTGAATTCGACGTATCTTATTGGTTCTGACAATTCTTTATTTTTTAACTTCACAATCGCCTAATTTGAGGCAATTTTTGTCAAAAACCCAATATAACCTCAGCTCAAGGCGCTCAAATAATCATAACTCCTATCAAAATCAGCGGATTCCATCCGTTCCACCATGAGTCTTAGGGCTTGTCATCCAGTCATATCAGAATCACAATATTACCCCCCCTTTACTTGACGATCAGACTCCTATTGCTTATATACCCAGAGGAACTTGGCGTGCACTCTGTTGATGATCCAACCACTCATGGGGTCCTTGATAGTATATGTATCCATACCTCTCTTCTCAATAACTTCAAACGGCCCAATCCAGATTCTGGCCAACTTGAACTTCCATCCAAAACCTTGTTGATCATGGAATAGAACCATGTCTTCATCTTTGAACTGGGCTAACCTGCTACGCCATACCAGATCAGTATCTTGAGTCTTAATCTTCTTGGCTAAATTGAATGAGTATGCTTTGGTTTGCAATTTGATTAAGGTGTCAGCTAGAGTCATCAAATAACATTGGGGATTCATTCCGCCAGTATTTTCTACACAGGAGTATAGCAGCGCCAGAAGGGCAGGGTGTTGTCCATATAGTAATTGGAAGGGACTCTTCCATGTGGCAGAATGATAACTGATCCTATAGGCGAAAACGTCGGTGGACAAAAGGGAACTCCAATCTGAGGGTCAATCCCGCTAATAACTTACGGAATATGTTCACTAAGGTCCCATTGACCCGCTCAACCATTCCGTTAGACTCAGGAGGTATGGGATTGTCAAAACCCCTCTGATGGCCATTAGCTCGTTAATCTTTGGGAGGATGTGGGAAGTGAAGTTAGTTCCGTTATCAATAAG